>PVJX010004851.1:0-90452 GCA_004027295.1 Dolichotis patagonum
AGATGGGCTATTGTACTGAAGTTTGCTACTCTTTCATGGTACCTGAATATAACCCAGTACTATCTATAAACTGGTTCTAACTTTTCTTCAGTCAACTAATTGTTGAAAACTCCCTGTGAGGTCATAGGTGTGGGTTGGTAGAGAAAAGGGTAGTGTAGTAGAGGTCTGGGTCATAGGTCCACATCTTCATGCCACTTTGGTGTACTTTCAGAGCCTGCTCAAGCCCAGTCTCACACGTACCGCTTCCATTTGATGGTACAGTGGTGTTGGTCATGCCCAAGTTTATCACTTGGTCTCCAGGCAGCACCCAGTTCATGACAGGGAACTCAGGTGGCATGGAACCTTGATGGTTCAGTTAAACACTCAGCCTTTACTAAGGCACTGTTGCTAGCTGTCATGGCTTATATCTAGATGTTCATGAAAAGTCTCATGTTCTCATAGGAAGGGCCTTTCAGAGTTGCCTGGATCTAGGGTGTGTGACTGAGATTGAAGCCATGTGGTACTAAATTAGTTTACTGAGTAGAATTAGCGTAGTTCTGGGTGTGGATAATGGAAGCCCCAGCCTGGATGTGGGTGGCAGCAATCGATAGGCTTCTAGCCTAGATGGATAAAGGAAGGGAGGGGATTCAGATGAGCTGCTGCTGCTTGCTGCTTTGATGCTTCTTGCCTGCCCTGTCGTGGATTGTTTCTCCTCTAAAATGCCCCTCTGCCATGCTGCCCTAACAGGGAGCCAGCTGACCACTGACCAAAACCTCTACAAATTATAAGTGGAAATAAACCTTTCCTCCTTCAACTTGTGGGTGTCAGGTATTTAATCCCAGTGACTATCTTAGTTCCTTTTCTTGTTGCTAGGACAAAACTTCCCCACATCAAAAGTAAAAGGAGAAAAGGTTTATTTCAGGTAAAGTTTGTAGAGGCTTCAGTCCTTAGTCAGCTGGCTCCAAGTCAGGGTGAGACGGCAGAAGGGACATCACAGAGGAAAAACAGCCCATGACGATCAGGCAGGAGATAGCAAAGCAGCAGCAGCAACAGCAGCAGAAGCAGCAGCAGTAAGCTGCCTTCTTTCTGTCCCTTTAATGTCTCATCCAGGCTACAGGTTTATTGAGTGATGCCACACATCCCTAATTCTAGTATCATATCCTTAATCCACATTTATACATCCTAATCCATTCTCCTTCGAAACTCCTCACCTATGACCTTATGAGCCTTTGAGAGGATATCTACATACAAACCATAACACAAACCAAACGCTATTTTTCAGAAAGAGAATAGTTTCCTACAGAGGATGTCAAGACCTCAAATCCCAGGGGTCTGTGTTGTGGTTCACCTGTCAAAGGTTTCAAAGAGCATCTCTACCAGCCATTAACACCTCAAGCATGTCACATGTGGTGAGCATACACTGTCAGTGACAAAGCAGTTTGCATAGCAGCCTGAACCTATTCCTGAGCCTGCTGTTGTTCTAGCCACACTCAAAACTGGCACCATTTTCAGGTTATGGGGCGCATCCAAATGAGGCCCATGTGGCCTGAGCCATTCAAGGAGGCCTAGGGAGTGCTAGGCCTCTGTTATGGCTACAGAAGGGGCCAGATGCAACACCTTATCTTTCACCTTAGAAGGGAAACTTCATATGTCCCACACTACTAGATGCCTACAAATTTAATGAAGTGCTTGAATTTTTGTCAGATTTATTCTCCATGCTTTGATACACAATTGTCTTACCAGTAAGTGTGCAGAAGTTGCTCACGAGGTACAATCAGCATGTCATCAATGTAATGGCCAGTGTGATGTCTGCCGGAAGGGAAAAGTAATGAAGTTACCTATGGACTAAATTATGATATAGCGTTGGAGAATTGCTATGCCTCTGATGCAGTACTGTGAAGGTATGTTGCTGAAGATGCTAGCTAAAAGCAAACTGCTTTTGATAGTCTTTATTGACAGGGATAAAGAGTCACTGCCTACTCAATAGCTATATACCATATACCAGTGGATGTGTTAATTTGCTCAACAATGAAACATCTGGATCATCGGCTGCAAGTAGAGTCACCATCTGGTTAAGTTTATATAAAAAATGTCCATCTGGTTTCTGCATAGGCCAATAGACAAGCTGAGTAGGGATACGGTGGGAATTCCACTCTTGCATCTTTAAAGTCCTGATGGTGATTATATTTATTCTTTAAATGTATAAGAGAGGGCTGAGTATGTGTCTCAGTGGTAGCATGCTTGCCTTGCATGTGTGAGCTCCTGGGTTCAATACCTAGTTCTACCACACACACACACACACACACACACACACACACAGTGTAAGAGAATTAATTCATTATTGAAGAACAAGAGAAAAAGAAATAACTGAGCCTAAAGTTTCCTTTGTGGAAAATTTTTAATTATAAATTAAATATTTTAGTAAGCATAGAGCTATGTAGATTTTTCCTCTTATTTTTGTTTTCTTAATTCATCATTGCTTTTTCAATTTTATTAATTTTTATTATCTTTCTTATTCCTTTGTTTCAACTTGTTTATGTTCATAAGTAAATAATTTTTTTCTTCTAGGTTTTTGTTTTTTAACTAAGGTTTGAATCCAGGGCTTCACATACGAGGCAAGTGCTCTGCCACTGAGCTATAACCTACCCCTATTTATTTATTTTGAGGTAAGATCTTGGCCGGGGATTTAGCTCAGTGGCTTAAGCACCTGCCTGGCAAGCGTGAGGTCGTGAGTTCGATCCCTGGTTCAAAAAAAAAAAAAAAAAAAAGAGGTAAGATCTTACTAATTTAGCTGAGCTGGCCTCAGACGTGCAGTCCTCCTGCCTCAGCTCCCAAGTATTAGGATTACAGTCATGTGTCACCTCGCTCAGCTTTTATTTTTAAAGCTTTATAAGAAGAAAATCAGTATCTTTGGACTTACATCATTCTTATTTTCCAATATAAGATAAACTTAAGGCTAGAAATTTCGTTTGAAGTACTACTTTTACTGCATTACACACATTTTACTGTATTGTATGTCATTATTAATCCACTTGGCATATTTTCTACTTTTCTTTGTCACTAACTGCTTTGATATTTAAAACTATGTTGGCTGTGGAAGCCATGTGGGGCCCAGGAAGAAGGAAATCTGCACGTCCTGAGAATCAGCCATGCTGGGACTGGGAGAAGCCACCAACAAGCCAGCTAGCCAGCCTTGCCGATAAACTGAGCTAAGCCCAAGAAAAGTTAGACAGCACCTCCTGTGCGTCTGATCACCAACTCGCCCCCACCCCCACCCGCTAAGCAACCAGCTTGTTCGGAGGACAGGCTGAGTTGATAGCAAATGAGATACAAAAAGCAGTTGAATGCTTGTATTGTTTGTTTGACTTTGCAGACCTGGAACTGGGAGTCTGAGCATCGTTTGGGAGGATAACAGTGTGTAATATAGCAAATATGGGGGATTTCCTTCTATCTTGTTTTTAAAATCCAATATTGTTCTCACTGTTTTGCTTTGCTTTATTCAATGCTCCATTTTGATTGGTTTTGTTCTGTTTTGTTTTGGTTCAATTTTGCTATATCTGATGGAAGGAACAACTATATTGTGAAGATAACAACTATATTGTGAAGATAGTATGGTAGCCACTGTTGTTTTCCTACTATGCTGCTTTGAAGTTCTGTACCAATTTTATTGCTTTGTTTTGATTGGCTTTATTCTGTTTTGTTTTGTTGGGTTGTATTATCTTTAAAATTAAGAAAAAACTGTGTTGTTTCATTTCAAAATATTTGGGTACTTTATAAATATTGTTTTTTTACATTTCCAAATTAATTTCATTATAGTTCTGGAATATGCTTTGTAAGATTTCAGTTCTGTGATTTATTGATTCTTATTTTATGGTCCATTATGTAGACTTCTTTAGTGAACATTCTGTGTATTCCTAAAGAGAATATTTGTTTTCAGTTGTTAGGTATCTTGTCTTATCACTAGCAATTGGGACAAACTAGTTGGTAGTTTTTTTCTTATTTTCCCTATCCTTTCTTGTTTTTTTTGGTCTAATTGCTCTATTGATTACTGACAGACGTGTTTGAAATATTTAACTATGAGTATCTATTTCTCCCTTTACTTTTTTTATTTTGAACTGGGGATTGAACTCACGACCTCACACTTGCCAGGCTGGCACTTGTGCCACTGAGCTAAATCCCCAGCCCTTCTCCCTCCTACTCT
Organism: Dolichotis patagonum; assembly: GCA_004027295.1. Taxonomy (NCBI): domain Eukaryota; kingdom Metazoa; phylum Chordata; class Mammalia; order Rodentia; family Caviidae; genus Dolichotis; species Dolichotis patagonum. The sequence goes on from PVJX010004851.1 coordinate 4,181, forward strand.
TGTCTGTGTGGTTTCATGTATTTTGAAGTACAAATTTAGAATTGTTATGTCTTCCTGATCAAGTTTACATTTTTCTCTTTAAGAAATGTTTTGCATTTTTAAAAAAAATTATTGTATCTGTCCAACATTAGTATGCCACTGTGTTTTCTTTATGCTTTCTTTACATGATATGTATTTCTCCATCCTTATACTTTGAACCTATCTGTCATTATATCACAAGGTAATTCCTTAAACACAGTATTTATTTGAGTCTCATTGTTAAAGTTCTGTCTTTTAAGTGGAATGTTTAGCCCATGTGTAATATAATCACTGATTTTTAAGTCAACCATCTCATTTTTTTCTCTCTGGTACATCTCTTTCTGTTCTCCTTTCCTAACTTTTTTTTAAGCTAATGGAATATTTTTTAACATTTTATTTTAATTATTCTATTGACTTTTTAGCTATAATTATGTGTATATATTGTTTATATTTGTCTTAGCACTTACTCTTGGAATGTTAATATGGATCCTTAATTTATCATAATCTATTTGGAGTACTATTATACAACTTCAAATCAACTGTGAGAATCTTATCACAGTAAAATTTCATTTTCATCTCCCTATAATTTGTGCCATTCTTGGCATATATTTATTTTTTATCTACTTGTGATATAAATGCTATGACAAAATTGTAATTCTTGCTTTAAACATACGTTCTTTGATTTTTCAAAGAAATTAAAAGAAGTTAAAAGATATTTTATTTATCCTCATATTTAAAATTACCAGTGCTCTTCATTTCTCCCTGCAGATTTGATTTTCCTTCAGTGTCATCTCTATCCTGAAATACTTTTAGTCTTTCATATTCCTGCAAGTTCAATGTTGTCCAATTCTCTAAATTTTATGTATAAAATTTATTTCACCCTTGCTTATGATGGATATTTTTGCTTGATATAGCACTCTGGGTTGATAAGTATTTCCTTCTTTCAGTCCTTTAAAGATGTTATTCCATTGTCTACTGGCCTCTAATATTTCTTCTTTCTTCTTTCTTTCTTTCTTTCTTTCTTTCTTTCTTTCTTTCTTTTTCTTTCTTTTTCAGTACAGGGGATCAAACTCATGACCTGGCACCAGCCGGGCAGGGACTTACACCGCTGAGCTAAATCTCCAGCCCCTGGCCTTTAATATTTCTAATGAGAAGTTAGAAATCATATGTATAATTTTCTCCCTCATGAATTGTCTTAGTTTGGACAGCTAAAAAAAATATAGGCTGGTAGCTTTAACAGCAGACATTTATTTTGAAAAAATTTTTGAGGGTGGGAAGTCCAAGATTAAGACTTCAACAGATCTGGTATCCACTTGCTTCTTGGTTGCAGGTAGATGACTTTTTGTTGTATCTCCACATTGTAGAAAGAACACAAACCAGATAACTGACTGGTGTTTTTTTTTTTTCTTAAAAAATAAGGACACTAATCTTATTCATTAAAGCTCCAGCTTCATGAGTTATTTACCTCCCAAAGGGTCTACCTACAAATACCATCCCATAGCAAATGGAATATCTACAAGTGAACATTGGAGGGGACACAGATATTTAGTCAAAAGGTATGATGTATCTTTCTGTTGATTGGTTTTTTGTTCTGGTTTCTCTCTCCCTGCTTTTATTATTGTCTTATCTTTAGTTTTCAGACTTTGATTTTGATGTTCTAAGATAATGTTCTCTTTGTATTCATCATACTTGGAATTTATTGAGTTTTATTTGGACCTGTAATTTGATGTTGTTCACCAGATTTGTGGAAATTTTGGCTATTTCGCCCAATTTCTTCTGTTCTTTCTCTCTACTCCCTGTGGAACTCACATTATGTTTATATTAGGTCACATAATTGTCCCATAGATCACCAAGGTTTGTTTATTTCTAATAACCTATCTCTAAACTTCAAATTGGATGATTTCTATTTGTCTTTCTTCAGGTTTACTTATTACATAACCCAAAGTCTCTAATCTCTCTACGTCTATCTATATAATTTTTATATATTGCATTTGAACTTTTAGAATTTCCATTTGGTTCTTTTCTATATTTTCTATTTCTCTGCTGAGATTCCACATCAGTGTGCTCATTTTGATCATCTTTTTCCTGATGCCCTTGAGCATATTTATAGTAGCTACTTGAAAGTCCTTGCCTAATAATTCTAAAATCTGGATCATCTTGGGTTCTGTTTCCTTTTCTTTTCCTTTTTTTTAGTTTGGGTCACAACTGTCTGTTTCTTTACACAACGAGTAAAATTTTGTTATCGACTAGACTTGTATGTAATATAAAAACTCTGGATTATATGCTAAATGTAGAATTTAGAGAGTGTTACATTTTGTCGTTGGCAGTTAAATTTTGATTCTGTCAGGATCAGCTTGGTTCTTTGTTAGAGCAGGTCGAATTTAGTTTTTAATTTAGCCTAGGTATGCCTTTTCTGTATAATGTGGTCCTTATTCCTAAGGTTCTTATTTCTAAAGTGGGAACCTTATTCCTAAGGCATAGTGTTTCTGGAGTATTAATTAAATTCTAGACAATATCTTCAATAACTCCCACATTACTCACTCTCTGGCATTACTATTCAACACACAGTCCTACAGGAATCAATCTCTGCTAAGCTTCGTGGAGACTTGACCCGTGCATGTATAGCTTAGTCCTCGCCAAGGACCCATGGTAATTCTTATTCAGACATTTGAGACTTCCGCCTTTACACTAGTGCTTCTCTGTCCCCTGTATTACAAATTCCAACAGTTTTAGCAGCCTAGAGCTATGATCTCTGCTCACCTGTAAACTCTGCTTTGTCTCTGTTTCTCTATGCCATGGCAGGAAAATGTGCTCTAGATAGAAAGCTAGGGCAACCATGGACCCTGCTTCATGCTTCTTTTCTCTCAGCTGCTATAGTCCAAAATGCCTGTTGTTATTTTCTATAAAAGAGTTACCTCTTCTATTTTGTTCATTGTTATAGATTATTTGAATGCCAGCGTAAGTAAGGTACCAGTTGTTCTATCATTGTGGGAAGTTGAAGTCTAAACAAATGATCTGAAAACTATTTTTGAAATATTGTAAAGAACAAACTCTTGCATATGACACCAATGAGAAGAAAGAAAAATATGATTATTTGTGATCTTCTTTAATGAATGTTTTGGAAACTATTACAATTGGAAATGTAATGCCATTGATTCGTGTATCAATAGCTACAAAATATCTACATTTTGAACTCGGTGTGTACCAAAGAAGGATAAAGTAATTTAAAGAAATATTCTTAATAAGTCACTTATGAGACTGAGAGCCACAAAGAAAATAAGGCAGAGCCCTCATTTCAACATGCTTCTGCTGTACCAGGAAAGATGGGTCATATATACAAAAGCAAGTTTAAAATGAAGGCAAGGTGGAATATGATTATATGTTAAGACTGACTGGAACAAGGAGGTAGGATGATCCCAGCTTCACTTCCCCTTCCGTCTGTACTACACTTGGTCCCTCTCCCATGGCCAAGTCATGGGAGCTGGATCAGGTTTGGAGACCAGCGCAAACATAGAGCTTAGCCAGTGATATTTCCCTCTAAGAATTTGAATTAAAAGGCTCAGAGCACAGTTCAGAAGGCAGTAGATATTTAGCTGGTAAAATCATACAGAGTTGTCAAGCAGTGGTCATTAGGGCAAGCCAAAGTCATGACCAATTTGTGGCTTTGTAGAAGCAAGAATGACCAAATTGTGGCTTGCATAAACCACCTATGGAGAGAGCAAAGTAGATGCACAGAAGCAATAGTCCTGAGGAGAAGGAAAAATAACAGAATCCTGCTTGACAATTTTCTCACTAAATCTCCTTTGTACTTCTAATATTTATACTTAGAATATTCTATTACATTATTTCAATAATTACCTTTTTATTTGAGAAGATTTCAGTGGCTGTTTTCCACTCCACACTTGGTCTCACTCTCGCTAGCCATCTAACTGGAGCAATGATTTAGATGAAAAATGCTGAAAGTAAGAGATCAACCAAGATAGAAATTCCTTCACACTATAGCAGTCAGAGAAGGCTTCATAGAAGAATAAATCCTTGGGTTCCTCTCACAGGGAAAGCTATGCTTGAATAGAGTAGCATGTGGGTGGCTTTCACATGCCTCAAAAGTGCCCTTTGCCACCTGTACTGTAAAATATAAGTAAACCATGTTCCTATAAGTCATTGATAGTTTTCACTCTATTTGCTTCCTGTATAAGAGGATGGACTGTCTTATTCTTTGAGAGGTCTCAAGGTTTCAATCTGCTGTGTTTTATCGTCACTTGATTTTACATGTTATATTTCAGGCAATGAACTACAGTTAAAGCTTGCAGAAATGTTATTAAAATTCCATGGAATCACTTTTTTAAACTTCATCTTGGCTGCGTTTGCTTTGTGCCTCTGAGATGTAGAATCATTTAGGGTAATACAAGCACTAAGTGAAAATCCAGTGTTTTGATTCCAGCTTGGCTAATTCCTTTGTGGCCTCCCAGCACCTTGCCTCATTTGTCCTATGTGTAAATGCTGCTGCTTTGGTCTTACCTCATCTCAGAGGATTATTATGGGAACTGATGAGATCATAGTTACGAGAGGACTTGATTTCTTCATTGTGGTAAAATATCAGAGAATGAAAAGCCATTCTGCAATTGTTGCCACAATAACTATTGTAAGCAATAGGAAATCTAAAGAGATAAGTGATTTTCTACTTTTTCTGTAATTATAAAGAAGATTGACAAGTAAGAAGGAGGGGGAGAAGAAATAAAAACCAGTCTTGCTGTGACTTCGATGGCATCTGAATTCTCGTTGGAGGCAGTTGGAGATGAGTTTCAGAAGGAATAATTTCCTGATCATTACCACAACTTTCTTGCTGTCTCCTCTGAGAAAGCGTCAGTGAAGACAGCTAAGTCCTTAACTAGTGCTTTCCTATTTGTTGGGATAAATGGTGACATTTGGTGCAACAGTAAAACAGGTCAGTTTCAACAATTGCTTTTCTGTGAAGGGATTCTGGAGCAGAAGTGGTAAGCAACATCAAACAGGAACAGTATTAAGTTTACAATACCTACTGAAATAAGGACCTCATTTTGCAGGTTTGGATGGTCTATGTTTATGTGCAGAGAGCATTCTGACATGTTTTGGCAGAAATATTAAGCAAAACTGAATGATTAGGAATGCTCCCCACGAAAAGAAAAGCTAGGAGCAAAAAGGCAACCAACTATCATAAAGTAATTAATTATTTTACTTTTTAATAGTCTGGCAAGACTGCCTTTTTTTAAAAAAATGAATCACACACATGGGACCATGATATCAGATAGACTATCCATTGAGACTTAAGAGACTAGTTCTTGCTATAATTTAGGATAATGAGTTATTTTTTAAAATGTTTTATGAGGTTAGAAGATGGTGTCAAATTATTTTTTTAAAATCTCTCATTGCTTTGAATGCCTTTCAGAATTCAGAGGGTAACATTTCCTTTCAAAAATTCCTTCCAAGTTTAGTGGCTGTTGTTTTACCAATCAGGTCTTTCTCCAAGGATGGTTTTAGTCCATGATTTTCATGACTCAGCTTAAAATGAACAAGACCCCAGTGTTGGCTTTCTTGTTTTCGCACCAGCATTATTGACAAGATCTGCATAACTTTTGGTAAAAGGTCTGTTGTCTAACCAAGCTACTATGGAAACCTTATCCAGGCCATTTAGATGCCTAATGCCTTTCCTCTTGAATTTGTGAAGAATTTCAAGACTGGTCAGACTCTACTCAGAAAATATTCATCAGGGCAGAGGGGTACAGCTCATTCGCTCCATTTCACTTTTCATTTTAAATCAGCTTTGCAAATAGACTGGCCCCGGGGGAAGGCAGTGCTGCCCATGGGGTCACTGTGAATCATGAAGATTTCATTATTGTACGTCTTGCATTTTCACTGGCAGCAGCATGAAGGGGCAAAAGATTAACTCTTTTTTATTTTTTTCAAAGAGACCTTGACAAAATTGGTAAGTGGGGGAAAATATTAAGTGCTCGTTCGACACCAGTAAATAGTTCCTTATTCATGAGAAGAGTTGTAGTTTTACCACAAATCGATAGGGTCTAACAAGAGCTCAGAAATGCAGTTTGCTCTCTCACAAGAATTTTCTTCCTTCCCATCCTTTTCCTTAGGACATCAACAGGAAAAGTAAAATAACCCTTATGGAACATTAGGAAAGAGTCTGTGTATCACCTTAGGAACATACTCTGCCTTCTCTGCAGAGAAGCACCAGGAATGTCCAGGGTCATCTGTTCAAGGCCTTTCCTCAATAAATTTTTCAGGCCATTTCCTTTCCTTGTTTATTGCTAGGTATTTTGAGGCCTTAAAGGGTTGAGGGAGGCTTTACTGCCAATATCTTTGGGTGTAAATCTCATCTCAGTAAAACAAGCCTTGCAAAATTTATAATGTGGTTATTCATGGTAATTTATGATTCATGTGTACTTACACTGCACGATGACTGACCACAGCCACCTCTTGTGGGACACAGGCCAGAAGGGTAGCACTATGGGAATGTTTTCTGTTAAGATTAAAAGATCCCTCACTACCTGCCAATTGGGTACTGGATGTCTTCAGGTGAGTGACATCTCTTTCTTGGGACCGATGACAAATTCTATGCCTGAGGCGTGCTTAGCAGGTACAGAACCTGAGGAGATCATAGGCATTTCACATTTCCCTTTGTCCTCCCTAGAGATAATGATGATACATCCCCACCCATATCCAGTTTAACTGAAATAACCTAGTACACAGGCCCTTCTGTAGTTCATATGCTAATATTCCAAACTCTTTTCCTGCTAGATCTTTTATGCAGGATAGAAAATCAATTCTGTCTTTCTCTTGTACTTTTGCTCAATTTATGCAAACAGTATCAATAATGTTAGTGCAAAGTCAAAGCAAGGAAAGGAATTTGAAAAGTATAGTGCTGATTTGTCCACCCCCAGGAGGCAGGAATTGCAGTTCTTCTTATTCCAAAAGGTCTAGCTGGAGTTACGGTACATTTTGGACTTTTTTAGAACATTCTGGGGAAAGTACAGTTTTTCTCACAGATTTTTTTATAAGGTCTAAAATACTGGCACAGAATTTTCAGGAATGTGATCAGATTCCTGGCAGATTCCGTGAGACATAGATTCTTAGACTGGGGAAAAGACGACCTAAGATATTAGATTTCTTAACTGATTCAGGCTACAGACTGTGTTGACTACCTACAAGGAACTGTTCTAGACGCTTTGGATACATGCCTGAACAAAAAGGACAAAGTAAGGGAGAGTGGAACGTTAGAATGGTGCCATTCTTATTTTAAACAGTATTAATTCATCAGTGTGGCCAGCATAGATCTAACTGAGAAGGAAAATTCGAGGAAAGGAGGTTGAAAGAGGTGAGGGAGTCAGCCAGGGAGCCTTGTGGAGGAAACACCTTCATATGGGAAGGACAGACTGGACAAAGGTCATTAGACTAGAGCCTGGTGCATCTGAGGACAGCAGAGAGGCCTACTGTCAGTGAGCAAGTGGGACTGTAATAGAAGATGTCAGAGGTGATAGGGTGGGATAGAGCAAAAAGAGACAATGAAGACTTGGGTTTTTATTCTGTGTGAGATGGGCTGCCACTTTGAGGAGAGGAATGACGTGATCTGCTCTACTAAAAGGACCTTTCTAGCTGTTGTACTAATAGACTCTGTAAGGATGAGAATAGAAACCAAAAGATCCGTTAGGAAGCTGTTGTAATAATCAACGTGAGAGATAATAGGGGGCCTCAGACTAGAGAGGTAGGAATGGCAGAGGGCGCCAAGAGAGAAAGAGGATTCCAGATGTATTTTAAAGGTCAAGCTAAAAAGTTTTGCTGATGGATGAGTGACTGGGTAAATGAGTGAGTGATAAACCTGAGCAGGGAAAATACATCTCAGTTTCCAGCAACAGCCATCTTGGGCCTCAGTTGGTTCCAAAGAGCTGGGGCAACAGTAGCAGGGACATCAATAACTGCTTGGCTGTGCTGGTTCTGACCCACCCTGGACTTTTGGCTCATTCTTCCCATTTCTCTCCCTAACTACAAAGCTTCAGGCATCTTTGGAATAGGGGTCAAAATAATGTTAAATTTGCATTTTGCAGTTTATTCATCTGTCATGCAATTATTTTTGTAGCACCTGTTTTGCACCAGCGGTTGATGAATATTGTAGAGAGGATAAGAGTCTTGGAATCATGATTTGGTTTATTCAGTTGTGTTGGGATCTCTGCTTAGTGCTTCAAGGAAATCTTATTTAACTTCTCCCAACAACCCTCTGGGATAAAGACTGACTTTGGCCCCATTTTACAAATGAGAAAGCTGAGGCTTTGAGGAGTTAAATAGCTTTCCAAGATCACAAGATAAAGATGAGCTATGATATGAGGCTGGACTAACTCTCTACACTCTGAAACAGGAGTTGGCAATAAATTTGAATTTTCATGTCATAAAATGTCATTCTTCTGATTTTTAGCAATCATCTGAAAGTGTAAACATCATTCTTAACTTGTAGGTCATTTAAAAGACAGGAAGGCAGGGAGCTAGATTTAGGCCATGGACCCTCTTTGTAGACCCCTCTTGCAAAAAATAAAGTTTCTTTCCTAATGAGCTTAAAACCTAGGAATTTCCTCCACACACTGTGTCAATTAGATTTTGATCCTCTTAACTCTGAGATTTGGAGAAGAGGAAGCTGAGGCCCACAGGGGCTATCGCTTTCTGAGAGTTACAGCAACTGGCCTAGTTCTGCTGGATGTGTTTGCGGTCCTCCATGTGGGCCATTTCCCTTCTCTCCTTGCTGTCTGTAGGAAGCAGAGAGCAGCAGTCTCTTAAGAACACCACGAGGGTCTTTGCTGGCCCTCAGTGTGCTTAGGTCAGGGTCCTCAAACGTAAAATCTCAAGACCCGAAAGGAAAATAAATCCTGGACTTGAGGGGAAATTTAACAAGAACGTGTAAGGGATTAATTGTACATCTTTCAAGAGCCTCAGCCTCCAGCATTTGGGCTGAACAAACTAATTGTCTCCTGCCAATCCCTTTGCTTTGGATTTAGCTGTCTCTGCGTATTTCCTCTGCCAAGCCCAGGCAGTCCTCGTAAGTGGCAAAACGAGCGTGCCCTCTGCATATGGTGCGAGCTTCTCCGCCAGGAGCACGCAAGACTTGCCATACCAGCTGTACTTGTCAGATTCCTTCTACAATCTGTCTATGGCGCCCAAGACAAAATAACTGTGCTTGTAATTTTGGTTCCACGTTAGCTATAGGTCTTTAAAAGGATACATATTGTAAGTTCCGCTTCTTCTGTCACATATAATTTTAAGGCACTTTTAGCTTAAAATAATTGCTTTTTAAAAATAAAAAAATTGAATTGGTGTAATAAAGCTCCTACTGCCTTTGAAAGGGATGCAGGAGCTAAAAGGGCATCCTTGGAGAAGGAAGAGGATAGTATTGGAGAGGTCAATGGCCTGACATTTCTAGAAGTTGGCCCTCAAATGACTTCTACTGAATGGGGAGCACACCACAGGATGCCTGCCCCATGACACAGGTGAATAGACCGAGGGGGAGCACTGGCCCATCAGGGGAGTGCCAGAGACTTCAGAACTCTTGGCCGGGCTTGTAAAGATGGTATGAGATTGCTAGATTCCTCTGTTGGCTACTAGGACTGAGAGAGCAGATGGAGAGGTGAAGCAAGAAACTGAGAAATAGAACTGTCCTGCATCATGGTACAAGCTGAGGTTGAGGAAACAAGGCATCAAGGGAAGGAGAAGACACGGAATCGTGATGGAGCACTGTAGTCAGATCTTCCTCGACCCTCCGTTGAAGTTCAGTTCCCACCCCCAGTTCTGCCTCCAAGATGCACTACCACAGCAAGGAACCTACCAATAGTCCTGTTCTTTTAAGCCTTTTTCTGTTAAATCCCTTTGCTTGAGTTTGCTTGAGCAGGTATTCCAATCAACCAGAGTATGTGTAATGAAAATACATATCCAATCTCCTGCTCTTTCACTCTGTTGATATTTTTATAAGCTCTGGGAAGATACAGAGTATAAATAAAACATAGCTTCCCCTAGGAAATTCACATCCTTATGAAGGAATAAAAATGCTAAACAAACCGGTAAATATCTGTTATATCAGATGCTACTAAGTACAATGGAAAAATGTGAAGAATTGACAGGACAGTGGAAGAAGAGAAGTTTTCACTGATAAGGTGACTTGTTTTTAGAGATCTTAGGAAGTGGAAGAGACAATCTCACAAAGAAGTGAGGGAAGCATTCCAGGCCAAAAACACAACGAATGCAAAGAAGGACAAGGGGGTAAGAGAAGCCTTTATGTTTTCATGCAGAATTGCATTAGTTCAATGCGTTTTCATCAGACCGTGCTTCATGTGTCTGAGAATCAGCCAGGGGACCCAGGCAGCTGGGCTGAGCGAGTGTTTGGTGAAAGCAACAAGATACAGCAGAGAGGCTATGAGAGTTTTCAGATTATTATTCATTCAGAGATCTTTATCCTACTATGTGCAAGTATTTGGGGAAGCTTTGGAATCGGGGACTAGGACCCATACCTTCTAACTTCAAAGGCTCCAGATTTCACTCCAGCTCATCTGAGACTAATCTGCAGCTGGTACTTTCTGTGCTAAGAAAATGAGACAAATGCATTAGGAGAGATAAAGTGATTAAGTGATTCACTTATTTCCTGGGGCCAGTATATCACTGGGAAAAAGACACAGAATTGCAGGATTGAAATGAGACTTTAAAGTTGTCTTTATCTATTCAGCCCCTGCCTGTAGAAACGAGTGCTCCCAAGTTTCCCAGAAGTGCAGCCCTCTCCTATGCTTTGGAGAGATCCAAATGAGGAATGTTCATAGCTTTCTGTGAAATGATTATGTACCAAACCAACACATTGAACTCATACAATTCTATACAAAAACAACAACAACAACAACAACAGCAAAAACATTTCCCAATTCTCTGCTACTACCAAAATGTCACCTGGTGACCCAATTCCTTCATTCAAATGTTATTTTTAGTGAATGTCAGAGAAAGGAAGAGTAGCATTATGAAGCTTAGAACAAACCCTTTGCATGCGCCTCCCCCCTCCATCTGTACCACCTGTGGAGGCAGAGTGACACTGGGCCATCTCATAGGAGAAGATGGTGTCTGACTAGAGCCCAAAATGATCATGCTTCAGTCAAAGAATGGCTCTGTCTTTTGCAGAGAAAATCAAAACTGTTCCCAAATTACGTTCTTAAATACATAATAACTTTGCTAAGTAATGGACTTGAATGTAATTTATCATTTCCCCAGAGACAGAAATAATGTTAATAACTATAATTTGGATACAACTACTCTTCAGATTTACAATCCATCTAACAGATTGTATTTGTCTCTATGTCTTCTATGAAAAATCTTAGCATTAACCTGTGAGCCCTTAAAGAAAATGCATGAAAATGAAATATTATCAAGTCTCCCACTGTGTTCTTGTGATAGACAAAATTGTTGGTCACTCTTACCTCTGCTACGTAGCTTTTGGTGGCTGTATATACATGTATGCATGTTTGTGCATATGTATGTATGCGTGCACATGTGTATGTCTGTGTGTATGACTCTGTGTGAACAGTTTTGAGAATCATCTATCTTCCCCTCTCCCTAGTGAATTTTCACTTCCTGTTCTTTTGTTCTTATAAGCCAAGAAAGGCAAACTGGAAGTTTTCTCTATTGTCAGAAACCCAGCTTCTTCCTATCTGTTCGCCAAGACACAAAAACCAAAATTTCTCAAAATAACACAGAGAATTTGATGAAGGGAATTGGTTTCTTTGGATAACTCAAGCAGAGCACAGGTTCAATCTCTTAGGGGCCACCTAAAGTCAACAGTGATGAAACCACCTTGGTAGTCAGCATATCTAACACCTAAACTTTGATGAGTTGTCCTCTCAGTGTTTGCTGTTGGCCACATATAGAAAACCATATGACATGAATTTGGCTCCATGAAAATTATTATGGAGGACATGCTTCAAAGGTCTAGCCCTGCTGACAGGAAATACTATCTTTATGGCATAATGACTAAATGACAGTAGAGTGCAAAGTTGATGCTTATGTAAATATAAGGAACTCAATGTCTGTACACAGATGTGTATTTTGTTCAGTATGATTGTTTTTTTATACCCAGTAGAGTGTAGTAGTTAAGAGTTTGAGCTTCAGTGCCAGAGAATTTTTAATTTGAAAACTTCCTTCACTTTTTATTGGCTATGCCATCTTGGACAAATTTATCGATCTCTCTAATCTTGCCCCCACTACATGTTAGAGGTTTAATACTACATAGCTCATTGTCATGAGGTTATGTGAATTGATGCATGTAAAACTCTTGGCATAATACTTTTCCATGACCAGGGTATTGATCTACTTTCTGTTGCTATAACAAAATATCTACCTGGCTACTTTATAAAGAAAAGTGGTTTATTTTGGCTCAAAGTTCTAGAAGCTGGAAATTTTGAGATCAAGGCCTACATCTGTTGAGGACATTGTCAAGAGTCGTGCCATGGTGGAGGAAGTAGAGGAACATGCAGAAGAGAAGCACTTGTGTAGGGGGGGAGGTGCCAGGCTCATTTTATAGCAACCCACTCTCAAAGTAACCCATCCAGTTCAACAACAGCAAGAACTCACTCTCCGGAGAAGGGCATTAAAAGCCCCACTTCCCAGTACTACTATGTTGGCCACCAAAGTTCATTTTGAGTTTTTTTTCAGGAACAAATTATCCAAATCATAGCAATAAGCATTCAATAAATGTTAGTTATTGATATCAGGTATCATTTGCGTCTATAGATAATAATAGTGCCCACCATATCAGGTTGTTGGAAGTTATTAAATGAAATCATCCAAGTAATAAGCATTAATGAGATAATCTGGTTCATAAATCATAGTAAAGGCTCCATAAATGCTGGTCATGATGATACTGATGGTAATGACAGTGCCCAGAGAGGTAAAGTAATTACAACAAATTCACACAGCTTGCTAATAGGTAAGTAGGAAACAGAATTTGAGTATAACATCACTATTACTATACCATGCATCTACATTAAAATGTGGACTAAGAACTTGTTATGAAAATGATTCTCTATGAATCTTAATTTTTTTCTCTCAGTACCATTAGACAAATTTTTAATATTTGAAAATATTGTTTCTCCTTACTTTGGGGAATCCAGGTTTTTTAAGGTTCACCTTTCCAGTAAAAGTCTGTTTCTTGCACTTTTATTCAGACTATGAATTAGCCATCATTTCATTTTTCAATGAATTCATTTGTCATTTCTCATAGAGAAAGCTCTGGAAAATTATTGAGTACCAGAGCAGGAAATGACAACAAGGCCATGTTGAGCTGAGGTTCAAAATGACAAATTCCTTTACATCACAGAACTCTGGGGCCACTCAGAAATACCAGAAATTGCAGACTGTAAATATGCCAATGTTAAATTCTCAGATGCCAATGGTCTGCAGCCCCCATTCCTCCCACCCTACCCCTGAAAGCCTTGGAGAAAAGCCTGAAATAATTTCAAGAACATTAACCTCAAAGTGTCCCTTGGTATGAGTGTTTCCTAGAAGTTCCAATTTAGTCAAATTCATTTTTAAAAATTTAAATAAAGAGATATGATAAAGGATTATGACAGCACAGGAGAAAAAGTTATTGTTTTAATTGCAGTGATTCATCATGAAGGTTCAAGATGGTTGGAGATAGGAAAAGCATGTTTCCTTAGTGACCGGATTTTTTTCTTCCACATGCTCATTTTAAATTTTAGATTTTATCGTAATTCTTATCATACGTATTTATGCCAATTAATTATTACTTGGATTTAAGATAAACATTTCAAAAACCATTCTGGCTATGTCAACTAGGTCTTCCAGAGGGAAATAAGGCCTAAATGTATCTGAAATTATGGAAACAATTGAACATATTTCTCATTTTTTTGCCTTTCTATTTCAGCAAAAACTTCCACTTTTCATGATAGTAAAAAGTATGGGCGACATCATAAAGAGCGGCAGTGGAGGACAATAGGATCAGTTGACAGAAAAGAGTAAGTCTTGAGCAATACTGGGCACGAATGAAGTAGGACATTTCTTAGCATGATCAGGCATCTGTGGAGATGAAAGGCAGCCCATCTCTGCAGGCAGGATGTTCACACACTAACTGGGCTTCCCTGGAAGCAGGTGGTAGTGGAAGGAGAAGGTGGCACATGGCTCTTGGTTCCTGTTTCAAGCAAAACAGTTTATGGATCATCTAAGCATCCCTGTGTGCAGTCCTTGCTCATTTGCTACTTTTCCATACATGCTACTAGCACCTTTTCCTGCTTCCCACTAGGTGGTAAAACACCCTAAAGCCCTCACTTGAGACCTTTGCATTTGTAGCAAACTTTATGTAAATATAGGGAGATGGAGGATTTTAAACTACTGAAACATACACACCTTAAAACTTAATATGTTCCTCAGTGTAATATTTCTACTCCTGTCTTCTGGAATGTTAGACACTCTCTTCTCCCCCTTCTGCTCCATTTTCTTATGTATAGTTGTACAGCTAGTCCTTTGTTCCACATTGTCCTTCCAGATGCTGCATTTGACCTAAGTTGCTCATCAATATGTTTTGTATGTATTTTCTTTAAAAAGTATTTTTTGAGTGCTTATCATGTACTGAGCACTGAGCACTGTGTACTCAAAGAAGGATAAAAGACATACAATCTCTACCCTCATAGAACTTAGCTGTTAGTTCTCTTCACAAAAGGAATTCCAGTAACAACAGTTATCATAGTAATTCTTTTTTAAATTTCACTACATTATAAATTAGTATCTGAGCTTCCTAATCATCCTGGCATCTGATGCGTTGTCATTATCATAATTTTCAAACATGTTCTACCGTCGTGGGATCATGGAAGTCAGATATTGCTATCTCAAGTAAGTTTTTCAACTTCAAGATCAACGGAAGAAGAACTAGCTCTTCAAAGGTATTTAAGATGTGAAGTGCAAGATGAGGTGGCATACATTTGAAATCCAAGCTACTCGACAGGGGGATGCAGGAGGATGACAAGTTTGAGGCCAATCAGTACAACTTGGTGAAACCTTGTTTCAAAAAATAAAAAGGGTTGGAGACATAGCTCAGTGGTTTCCTAGCATGCATGGGCCCCTGGGTTCAATCTCCAGTAACACAGAAAAAGAGACACACATACACACACATACACACACACACACACACACACACACACACACACACACGGTGGTGGGGAGCTGAATACAGAGATTATACTAAACTGGGAACTGTTTCTGAAGGCCTAGACATAGCTGCCATCTCCAGCCTTGTTCTTTCTTTGGGGGAGGAGGGAGTAACTCACCATGTTTCTAGGAGTAAGGGTCAAAATAAATAGTGCATTGTGGATGCATGAAAACAGCATTCTTTAAACATGTTTATGTCTTAAATTAGAGATCTCCAAGACACACAAATGTGAGGGCCAGGAGTGTGAATTAGCTCAAAAGGACTCTTACAAGTGCCATGCAGGTGCGACTGAAAAGCATTCAATTGGGGACAGTTAGAGACATGCAAAATAAGAGTCTAAGCCAGGAGACTCTGGTACTTGGGACTAGAAAAGAAGGCCAGCAGTCAATGGGCAGATTGTGCTGGCTTCTTATCAGGCCTCACAAGCTAAATAGTGTGGGACTTGTCCAATATGCAGATGGGGAAAGAGCAGATTCTTGTTTTCTGCTAATGGCCTCATAACTACTGTCAAGTGAGAAGCAATAGCAACAGGCAGACAGTGAGGGTTTATTTAGAGCAGGAGAAATAGAATAGCTCATTTCAACCCAGGCATCATGCAACCAGGCCATACAGCCCATCGTCTGGGTCAGGCCTGTCCAACAGAACCTTAGCTGCTGAACAATGTGAGAACACCAAGGCAGCAGGTCCTCTTCATTAGATAGAGCAGGATTTGATTCTCAAATGTTTCTGCCCAAGCACCCCTACCTCACCCACAAGAAAAAGAGAATGCAGATGCAGCCCTCAGGAAGCCCAACACAGCAGAATACTCATTTCAGCTGGAAATTGATAGCACATTCCATTTTTGTGTTACAAATACATTAGAATATTGTATTCTACTACATATTGCATTGTGCTTAGATAGAAAATTATTTAAGTCACCAATTAAGTTGCTTTACGTGACCTACCCTCAAATCATTGAGGAAAAATTCACATGGAATTATTAATGAACTTGTTAATTCCTTGACTACCAGTACCTATACATGGCTATATATTCCCAGAAGGGCAATATATGTGTTCTGATTTGGAAAATAGTGAAATGGAAAAGCATATCGATGCCAACAAAAATGTTGTTTTGCACAGGTTAGGACAGCAATAGAGGTGCAATTTTTCAAGTCATCATTTTATCAGAACTATCGCCATCGCTCCTCCTTTCCAACCTGTTCCCTAATGTTGGTGTCATCTGAATGTCATTTCCTGCTGATTCTTAGTCATTTTTCAATGATAAACAGCCACATACCCACCTCCTTAATAGACTGAAAAGTTATGCATTATTGAAACTCACTTGTCTCAGTCTTTGCCAGACAAAATCAACACAGCCTCTGTCCTCTCTGGACAGGGCTATGAGGAATGTTCTGAGACAGAGATGATCAAAAGCCTTTAGTCATCAACTTTTTCCTTTTTTATTTTGGAATGAAATAACGGGAATAAAAAGGGATGTGTAACTTCCATCTTTTCTAAAATAGCACAGAAGAGAGTAAAGTAAAAGAATCAAAAAAATCTAATCCCTTCTCAACTTTGTCATAAGGCCACTTGGAGTTAGGGAATCTATGTGAGAGAGATGTGTGAGACTTCATTTATATCTAAAAATCCACATCTTCAAAGTAGAGCAGATGCTGGAGGCCAAGAATCCTGATAAAAGTCTAGCCTGTTTCTAAATCAACCTGGATGATTCAGACACAAATGCAATATTGCCTGAATGGCCCAGAAAGGCAATCGATATGGGAAGAGCTTGCTCCAAACGAAGAATGTTAATACAACTGTTTGAGACATACCATGCAAGTTCAGAGAATAATTAGCCAAATCCTTGGGAAACCTGTTTACAGAGGAAAATAATTGTAAATCTGTTTTTCATTTCATTGCTCTCCTCTCTAGTTGGAAATGTCACTTGAGCCCCCCAGTCAAATCTGGGATGCGGAATTCCACCATGAAGTTGGGGCATATACTTTCATGTAGAGGATGTACTGGTCAAGGGGGAATCAGAATACTTGCCAGGGCTGACGAAATGTCTATCCTCTAACCTAAAGTTCCACCTACCTGCTGAGTCCTGGAAGACTTGTTCTTTTAAATGAGAAGCAAGAACTCTTATGACCCAGGATAGTTTACCTCAGTTTGAAATGCACACCAGGAAGGGTAGTGACTAGCAGATGAAAATATTGTCAGATGCAGCAGGCCTGCCAAAATCTATAGAAAATGAGAACATAGTGGTCAAACTTAAAATCACTTCTGAAATTCCAGTCTTAAAAGTAAGAAGAGAGAGTAAGCAGCCTGCCGCCCTGGAGAGTGACTGTGGTCTGGGGAGCCGTGGCCACCCCAGGGCGGGGAAACCAGAAGCAAGAGCCTCTCCTGAGATCCGCGCCATGCTGGAACTTAGGGCGCCGAGCCAACCAGTAAGCAGCCTGCCACCCTGGAGAGTGACTGTGGTGTGGGGAGCCACGGCCACCCCAGGGCGGGAAACCAGGAGCAAGAGCATCTCCTGAGATCCGCGCCATGCTGGAACTTAGGGCGCCGAGCCAACCAGTAACCAGCGTGCTGCCTACCGGGTTGGGGGCTTAGAATCAAACATACCACACACTCCCCTCCCCATAACAATTGGGATCCAGGGATCTGGGTATCTCTTAGGAGGTGACCATATTTGGTACAGCAAGTCGGGGGAGTTTCCTTCTACTATATCTGAAGGCAGATATTTTTATCGCCGTTTTGCTTTGTCCTGATTAATGGTGTTGCTCTATTCAATACTGTGTTGATGTGTTCTATAATGTTGTGTATTTCTTTGGTTTTGCTCTACCTAGTAGAAGAACAACTATTGTGAAGACAACGAGATACACAATGTTGCCTGTTACTGTTGTCCTGGTGACCTGCTGTGATGTTCTGTGCCAATTTCACTATATTGTCTCAATTGGCTTTCTTCCATCCTTTTTTTTCTGTTTGCAGCTTCACTGTGTGTTCACTTTGTTTGCCTTAATTTTGTAGCATGAACAGCTATTTCGGGGAGTATGTGGTTTGTCAACTAGTGATTTATGGTTTTTTTTGAGGTTCTGTATTGTTTCTACCCTTTTTTCTGTATTGCTTTTTTTTCTCTTTAAATAAAATTTAAAAAAAAAAGTAAGAAGAGAGTTCATACTCTGTGTTTGGAGGTTACTGCTAGGACACTGTGTAATCAGGACTTTGGGGAATAAATGAAGATTCCCTGGTGGAGCCTGTTCAGGACAGATGTGACAGGGCCCTCCTATCCATACATGGTAAATAGTTCCTACTTACCCAACAAGCAACTTGAACAGATACCAACTTTTTTTTAAAACCAAGCATTTAACCTGGGAGAAAATTGCCAATGTACCAAAGTCGAGATTCTATTGACCTAACTTGACCTTATGCCCAAGAACATTCCATACTGAACATCTAGGGCTGCAGAGCAAGATTGTGAGGGCTCCATTCTGAGAGCAGCATTATTAGTGTACCAGCTTAATAGGCCACTGAGGAGAAATTGGTTATGGAGTCTTCAAAACTGTTGGCTGGCTGGACCAAGGAGAGAGCCTGCGATGCCTGTTCTTGCTCCTGTAGCTATCAGGACAGGGCACAGGTAACACTGTTCATGGAAAAGTGTGCCTACAAGCCCTCCCACCCTCCTATCCTCACTCCTAGCAGCTCCCAGGAAACTGGGGGATCCGCCTCCTCTATCCCGAGGCAACCATCTGATGTACAAATTCCCCGTAGCTTATGAATTACTCACCACGTAGTTTTCTGTCTCCTTCCAGGAGAGGGAAGGGAAGGAATCTTTAATGATAAGAGTGTCACAGACATTATTGCCCTTAGGAGAAAGTGTTGGTTGAGGATAGACCCAACCACCTTATCTATCAGAAGAAAGCCTGCAACAGCCCCAGCTCCACACTTACTGTTCTCACATGGGGTCAGTCATCTGCTTCCCTGTCCCAAAGGAAGCCAGCCTTGCTGGGTAAGTGCCCGACTCGTATGAGGGAAAAGGAATGTAGTGCCTTTTCTGTAGGCACCTACATATCTTGGAGATTAAGGAGTCTGCGCAAAAGTAAACAGTTACAAAAGGGAAAATAGACTTAGGTTAGTCCTGGATTTTGTTGTGTGGAGCTTGCAATACCACGTGGGATATTAAAAAATAATGTGGGGATTACTGCCATTGCTTCCCTGTTTGTTCTCTGAGTCATGCTCTTGTTTAAGCATCAAGAAAGACGATGACCTTTTTCTTCAGTGTAACTTAAAGAGAGCTGGTGCCTAATGGAAAATTTTGAGAAAGTTCTCATTATGAACTAACACAATGGCACAAGCATTTATTGTCAGGCCCTTTTCTGGGGAAAGAATTTTGGGGTGTGAACCCTGGCACTGAGGGAGGATGAATTGAGAGGCCTAGGACCTTGTGCCCCACTAAGGTCTAAAAGTGGCCAAGACCAGTAACAAGCACCCCTTCCTGGCTATGACTCTCAGATTATTCTTGAGATTTTTCTGGACTTCTGACATACTTCCATTAAAAGACAATTTTTCTTTCTTAGGGATTTTTGGAACAGTAGGCAGAGCAAGAAATTTCAAGTCCAGACATTGGAGTTCCCCCCACCCCCGGCTGTGCTGATAATCTTCTGGAGAAAAGAACATTCTATGTTCTTTCTTGTGGAGGTAATCATCCCTGCCCTCATGGTGTCTTATAAAACTTTACAGAGGATTATGTCATGTTTAGATGATAATCTGTACTAAATATTTTTCACAAAATATGCAGTTAATTCCTAATCTGAAAATTTTTAATTATGATTCTATTTCCTGTGGCAGGCCCATGAGACTATGTACTGGGATGTGTTAGGAAAGACAGCAGGAATGGATCTTATTATCTAGTTATTTTTCAAAGCTTTGCTTGTGGGGAGATGGGACTGAATGACCTAAGAGTATGAAAAATGTACTATGTGTAAGATAGACACTAATTAATCTCTTCTGTGGAGGCTAGAAAGAGAAGGCATAAGGGAGCCTACACAGAGATATACAGGTGAAAAACTTGCTGATTATGAGCATTTTAAGTTGCTAAGTAGGGTAGGCAAACCACGATCTTGGCGTTGGTCAGTAGCAAAAGAAATGATGGGAACCAGGTTTCACACAAGAGAAGAGTTCTGGTTACCTGAGTTAAGTCAGGTCTGCTTTCTGCTTTCTGGTAGAAGCAGGGTTTGCTTCTCTATAACCAGCACTCTGATCTGTGAGCATGACAGCTTTTTAGGGTCTCTTCCTAGAAAGTTCTTAGAAAGTGAAGTCTTTCTCATCACTATGAAAGTGAGGTCCTTGACAGTTCTCAGTTATAAAAAGAATTTTTTTTTAAACTAAGAGGGTTTTCTTTTCTTCTCTTTTTACTCTCCGTCTCTTTCCTTTTTTTTTTTTTTTTTTTTTCCCATTCAGTGTGTTAACCCACCAGAGACACAGATTCACCCCAAGGGACTATTTCTGCTTCCCATTTATTGAGACTACCAGGTCATATCACTTGTTTTCAATTTACCCAGAGCTATGTAAAGCTCCTATTAGGCCATTAAGTGCTTTGCTAGTTGTCTTCACCCCAGCCTGGCTTTCCCCTTACCCTTCTTCTCTGTGTTCTGTGTCCCTCATTTCTCCACACTCCTTCTTACTCTCCTCTGTCCCACGTCTTCTCTCACTATTCTGATAATTCTTTCTTTCCTTCCTCCTCCCTTTTCCTCTCCTCTCCCCTCTCAACACTCTTCTCTTGTAAATCATAAATGCTGCATAATATAAACCATCATGAATATGAATCACTCTGCACTTTTCAGAGCTATGGTTAGAAACACTAGATTGCTTCTTGAAATCTGAAATAGAATGTTTGACTGAAAACTACTTCTGGGAGGACTAGGAAAACCAGAACAGATGTTCAGTTTTGTTTATTCATTTGGCAAATATTTATTGAGCAGCTACTTATGTGGCAGGGCCCTGAGATTAAAACTATTGGCAATCTATAAACTGAGAGACAGAGATAAACAGCTTTGCCAATCTAACATATAAACTTAATTCAGGACTAGGGAATGAACTTTAAAACCTTGTTTTATTCCTTAGCTTTATGGAGAATAAGTGATTCCAGATCATCAGTGATTATTGCTACTAAAAAAAAATAATCCTGCAGTCAGAGTGCTTTACAAATGTGGCAGATCTCCTACGGGCCATCCTGGTTTGCCTTGGAATGTCAGTAGGGCTGTGAATGATAATTAGCTTCCTCTTTTCAGCCAAAGACCCTCTCAGCATTGCAGTGTCTGGTCCTTTCAAATTCTCTCTGAGCACCAGACTCTAGATAATTTGAGTCAATCATTTCCCATGGGCAAACCCTTCTTGATAATGAGCTCATCATCCCACAGGTGAAAATACAGTGGCACAATTAATATTTAGGGTGAAAATAAATTACAGTTTTCTGAATAATGAGCCTTGCATCTGTTTTAGAACTGAATATGTAGAAAAGACCAAAATTCAATTATTTTCATGAGAACTGACAGAGTTTACTTCAAACCAACTATAGTTCATTAAAACTGTGATAAGAGTCTGCAAAGTACCATAGAAAGATCGCAGCTGTGGGCTCTCTAAGAGAAGGAAAGAAGCCTTATATTGTTCAAGTATGACACAATAAGTTTGAAATGGAATCACTCCATCTCCAATACATCTGGAGTCAATGCATTGATTCTCCTCGCTTGCCACCCGGGTTCATTTAATGGTGAAAGGGAGGCAGTATGCAGAGCAACCAGTTCTTTTACTTACTTTAGATGGTGCAAGAATTCAGCAACCCGGGTGGGGGTGGAGGCTGCAGCAGAATAAGAAGGATGAACTCCCTCTGACTTAGAATCAGGTACTGTGACCAACAGAATTTAGAAAAGTCATTCCTGCCCAGATGTGGAGCAGGAGGGAAAAATGGGTGAAACTTGACAGGAGGTCCAGGGAGGTAGAGGTAGTGATCAAACTTTGTGACTATATAAGTGCCCTCACTGGGGCTGGGGATTTAGCTCAGCGGGTTCAAGCACTTGCTTGGTTAGTACAAGGTTGTGAGTTCAATACCTGGTACCAAAAAAAAAAAAAAAAGTGCCCTCACCTCTGATCTGAGATGGTGGGGGTCAGAGAGTACGTTCTCCGAGAAGCCTCTTCTAACTCCTCAGATTGTTATATTGCTCACCTGTATATACACCTTTACAGGATACTCCTTTACAGTTCTTGCTGTCTTTTATTGAAATTGTCTGCTTTTTCACAGTGACAAGATGGTCTTTGGAGAAAGGTAGTATGGCTCTGTGGTTAATTAGCTATGTGACTCTGAACAATCTTTTTGAGCCTCAGTTTCCTTATGAATAATAATATTTAATGGAGTTGATGTGGAGGGACCAAATGAGTTAATAAAGGACCTGACATATACGTTGGTTATCATCATCAAAAATATCATCATTCCCCTTAATCATAAGTTTTTTAAGTAAGGGTTCATATGTTACTGCCACCTTCCAAGAGCACAGTAAACTCTCAAAAGTCTGTTCATGGATTTCATAGCAGTAGTTGCTAGACAAAACGAGGGCTCCATGTCCTTTGAGATGTTGAGTTAACTTAGAAAAGGTAAATGGTCAACAGTGACACAGATAGTGACTCACTGATTTAGAAGTAGTCATCTACTCTAGGTCTTTATCTTGGTCAATGAGAATGCGTAAGAATGGCCTTTACTATGAGGGGGTGGGATAGGAAACGCTTCTTTGTCAGAGCATAGCGTAAGCCACAGTGGTGGCTTATGTTTGTCATCCTGGCACTCTGAGGGACTTAGGCAGGGGGATCACAAGTGCCAGCTCAGACTGGGCAACTTTGTGACTTCGGAGGCAACTTTTTGAACAGCCTCAAAAATTTAAAAAATAACTTTTTAAAAAGGGCTAGAGATGTGGCTGGCTCAATGTGTAGGCCCTGGGTTCAATTCCTGGTACAGCCAACAACAACAACAAAAAAAAGAAAGAAAGAAAAGAATATGGTATGACGAATCCAGAGATCTTGTACCAGATAAAACTCTCAGTCACATTTTGGGTGTGTCCTTTGAGAAGGGTGTGACTCATGGGTCTGTCTCCCAGGAAATGTGTGTGATAGAGGCCAGTATAAAGTGTGTAGGAAATGCTACTGTGGGTTAACTTTTCACCCTTCTCTATCTGCATCACATTTCGCGGTCCTCCAGGGCAGTGTGGGTTCTCTGTTCCCTTTCCACACTGTGCCCATGTGTGGTGTGTGCTCATGTGGGGCTCACTTCTAAAGAAAATTATTAGAAACTAAATATCACTTCTGAGGGAAGATTCCTCTGTACAAATGGCCAATCCATTTACATGTGGGACATACCAGCACTGACATGTTTAAGGGGAACAAACTTGGTAAATTTTCTGGCTCCTTTTCAGCCCTGAGAACAAGGAATAATAGAAGTGTGTGTGTGTGCGTGCGTGTGTGTGTGTGTGTGTGTGTACTGTATAGAGAGACAGAGGCAAAGAAGAGAAACTCATGGCATTTATAACCAATAATATGGCCCCTCTTAAAACTAGCATAGCTAGTGAAATGAAGAGATGGCTGCAGAATTAAAAAAATTTCAGATAGCATTGTTTCCACCAATTCATTAGAAATGTCACTAAGCCTGAGAATAACTAAAATGTAGTGATATAAATACTTCTTTAGCAGCCTTTCTCAAGAAATGAGACTGGCTTGCTCCTGGAACAATGGACTTGAAAATTAAAGGGGAAGACAGCCATGTGACATCATAGCAAAAATACAGCCAAGAAGAAAGCTTCATACTGAGCGAGAAACACAGAAGGAAATGCCTAATAGGAGTTTGGACATCTGGGCTCTAGTCCAAAATCTGCTACTAATGTGTGACCTTGGGTAAGTCACTTCATTTCTTTGGATTTCAGTTTTTGTATCTGACAGATATCCTCTAGCTCTAATATTCTGACTTATTAAAGCACAAAGGTATGTACAAATGAAATATATCAAAAAAGAATAGCTTTACTCTTTACCTGTCTTTTCACTTTGTATTTGTGACCCCATGTTAGTCTATATTTATCAATGTCTAGACAAATGTTAAAAAGGACCACATACGCATACACACATACACACATACACACATACACACATACACATATTCTCTTGAAGAAAAATTTTCTTACAATAAAACTAATTCTGTCAGTTAAAAAATTGGCATCCCCATCTCATACCATCTAATTCAAGTACTAGTTTCTACAATTAACCCTTTCACCTATTTAATAAGCATTTTAATACCAACTGTGTATAGTGCTATCCAAAGAAAGATGACCACAAGACCACTGTACTTAAGAAACCATCACAAAATGACAGTGCAATAAATCAACATTAGCAGAATCTTGGAGTTTGTCCCAGGATCTGACCTGGACAGGCATTTTAAAGTGAGAATTAACATGAGTATTTCAACTGAAGGCAAGTAGGCCAGGCTACCTGCCACATCATATAAAATGTTTTCTTCACTAATGTGTCAGCCAGGATTATATTGACTAACTTGAATCATGGCTGGTGTAAAATTCCACTTCTTTCATTCAAGGAATAATGGAAAAACAAAGGGGAAGTTCCCACCCAAAGTCTGAAAAGACAGGGCCTGTGTCTTAGTTACTTTTCTTTCCTTGCTGAGACAAAATACTTGATACCCCAAATTACAGAAGGAAAGATTTACTTGGCTCACAGTTTGTAGAGATTTCAATCCATAATCATCTGGCTCCGAGGCAGGGTGGCATGGCAGAGGTGCAACAGTTCACAGCAGTAGAAGGCCAAAGACTGCAAAAGCAAAAAGCGGGGAGAGCAAGTCTCTTCTCCTCCCTTCTATTGGAAGCAGGCTACCACCTCCTAGGGGAGTGTAGCACTCACACCGTCTCCTTGTCCACCTCTTGCACAGGATGAGAATGTTTACAAAGTGAGGACCCTGGCCCCCTGATGAGTCCCTTAGTTAAACTTCTAAACTTCTCAAGTTGACACATTGTATCACCCATTACAGCCTGGGCTCCACACTATGCAGAGGACGATGAGAATCCCTTTGTGTTGAAATTGTCCATTGGGTTCCATGTGCAGAGAGGTAGTGATGATCAGTGTTGACTGGAGATCTGGGCATGGAAGATGTCTATTGTATATTTTCCTGTTAGCATTTTCCTCCTTTTGGGGACTATTACCAGGCCTGCTGGTCTCTGCATACTGCAAAAACCAAAATTTATTTTGCTCCCCAAACTGAGGTACAAAAAACAAAACAAAATGAAAAGCAATGAAAAAGCTATCATTAACTCAGAGTGGCACAATGGAGAAGGATGCTACATAGATATAAGATTTGTAAATATTTAGCAGAAAATTTTATAAAATATCTTACAAGTTAATTCTTTATATCAGTAATCTGATTTTGTGTTGTGTGTCTTTCTGTTTGACTGTCTGTCCTTCTGTCTGTCTTAAGGATCCAGAAGCACTAAGAACTGGACCAGAACTGATGGTCAGATAGTACTGGTGGGAGGGATTAAGGCAATCACAATGTCAGTACCCAGTTGTCATGGTTTACAAGAGTTTTCAGGAACCTCTTGGACAAATAATTTGTACTGAGTCCTCTATCAAACTGGGACGAAAACAATTTGAGCTAGAAAGATCTATGCAATATAAAACCACAAGAGCTGTGAAGTCACTGGGAGAAAATTTATCCTTAGGGGCAGAAAAATTGTAGCACAGCAAACTGGAGTTAGCAATAGGAGTTAAGGATCAAAAGGAATAATGAGCTTTGGTTCAGCACAGAGGCTGTTATTTGAACCTACCCTGGCCCAATTATCTTGATGCTGTATGTTGACACTAGAGAAAATGAAACTGGAAAAGTAGAACTGCCAAACTCTCTAATACCATGGATCCCAAGCAACTCCACTGCAAGATAAGGCCTCTTCCCTGGAAGAGCATAAAACAAGGGAGACACCATCTCTTTTCTTTGTAAAAGTTTTCTGAGTGACTGAGGCACTGGCAAGGCTTTTCCTCCAGAACAGAGCCTTGGCAGTGGCAAGGTTGTCCATCTGGAGAGGCAGAGGCCACCTGTCTTAGGAACAGGATCCGTGCAGAGGTGTTGTCAGAGGATGCCACAGCACAGACGGAGGCTCAAGCACTTTGAGACACCCTCTCTTCCCGTACCTCCTAAGAATACCCACAGGGTGAGAAGAATGTAGACAAGTTTCAGGAGACAGTGGAACACAATAGTAAGGTCAGAATTTCTTCACTGATTTCTATAGCCTAAAGTAGGGTCACCTTTCTTTGGAAGTGTGCTTATGAGAAGTGTATTCAATACTTCTGTTTCACTTCAGGCATTTTCAGCCTCGTTTGTCTTATTCTAGCTGTTACAGCAATACTCAGCCGTGAATGGGCTCCAGGGGGCTTAACACAAGTGCAACTTGATTCTATAGCTCCATAACTGCACTTCAGTCACTTATCTTCTTTTTAAAGTTTTTTAATTAGTGTATGTTTGTGGTACATAATAAATGCATTCATCATGGGAAATTGGTATATATATGTATTGCACCTTTACTTCTCTGATTCTTTTTACTTTCCCTTCTCTTCCTCTTCCTCCTTACTCCCGTTTTCCTTATCTCTTCAAAGTCTCTCTCCTTGTTTTCTATCACCTATCTTTTATTTTTCTCTTTAAATTATTTATACTTTGATTTTATCATATAAGAGAAACCATTCAATATTTAACTTTCTGTATCTGATTTATTTCATTCAGCTTGATGATCTCAAAGAGCATCCATTTGCTTACAAATGAGTCAAGTTTATCTTTTGTGACCAATATTCCATTGTGTATATATACCACATTTGCTCTGTACATTTATCTGCTGAAGAAACTCTTCATCTTCTTACCAGGGTTTCTCTGTGGACACAGGACTATTGGACCTCATCAGGTGCCCATGTATATTCCACAACCTGAAAATGCAAGAGAGCTAACAGCCTTGTGGTTGAACATTTGACCAGTGGGTCAGAAGGACCAGTGGAGAAATATTTCTCTCTTTCCCCTATCCCAATGCAACAAGCAGCCCTTGAGACATGTTTTACACACTTGTTTTGGAAACGGTCCCACCAGGTAGAGCAAGACGGTATGGAGAAGTAGCATTTGGCTTGACCTGCAGTATAGGACATAAATTGCAGAGACCTTTTTGTGTCTCAAATTAATGATTACCAAAGAAGAGGATTTTAGGAACCAAGAGTACACACAGGTCCTGATTTTGTGGACTCCTGTGCAGCCATCCCATAAAGAATGATGAAAGTTAGCAAGGTTGAAGCTTTCGAATAGGTCCAAATGTATGGCCTCCTCACTAAGGCTGCTGTAACTGTTGTGACTGTCAGAAGCAGAAACCGCTATTGACTACTGGATATGACACCATTCTTCAATGAGACTAGAAGCCATTTCATGGCAGGAAAGTTATATGGGTGCTAAAGGAGCAGCAATTTATCTTTGCTTGTGGAATTGATACCTAATCTGTAAATAGGCTGTTTGTTTTCCCTTCCCATAGTTTCTCAACCATTTGAGGCCTTTCATAATGCCTGATCCATTAATGTGGTAGTCTTTATAACATTACCTAGGGCCAGGAGACTCATTTATGGCAACCACAAAAGAGGTATGACAATAGACTATAGAAACTGCCACATATATTTCCATCATCCAGAAGCTAGCAGTCTAATAGCAGGGTAGAGTGGGCTATTAAAAGCTCGAGTAAGTCACTAGTTTGAGGAAAAGTATGAGCATTCTCCTTTGGGCATGCCCTGTGTGAGTTGAGCAGTCAGTCAATATATGATATTATGACCCAGGTAGTTACAATACTTGGGTCTGGAAACAAGGCACGGCCTTACTCCTCATGACTCTCAGTGAATCGCTATGGAATTTGTGTTTTCCAGCCCCATAATCTTAGAATTTCCCAGGAGTAGAAATTTCTGGTTCATAGAGGTCAATAAGTTTTCTGCTCAGCTTGAAGCTGTAACTTCCACTTATGTTGATGGATCACCAAACTAAGAAAATTACAGTTCCATGAGTAGACAATCTCAGTAATCGCAACCCAACAGCAAGGCAATTAAGACCTCAGACCCCTCAGTGATAAAAGTCCTAATCATAATACTGGCAAACAGTAAAAACCTTGGCAAAGTGCCCTAAAATGAGATAAAGAAGTGGGGGATTGTACTGGCTAGGGTTCTCTAGAGGAACAAAAGCAATGGAAAAAAAATATGTGTATGTTTGTGGCTGTTAGGGTGGAGTATCAGCTTGACTGGCTTTGGGATTTGCTTGGAGAGGGAATTGGTGGAGCACACTTCTGAGTGTTCGTAGTTGGGTCATGAAGGTATAACCTTGGGGTATATGTCAGATCCCTGTCCCATTTCCTGGCTGGCACTGTTCCCTGCTCTGTTTTCCAGTTGTTGTGACCCAACAGCTCTGCTATGTCCTTCTCCCATGATGTCACTAGCCTGGAGCCCTCTGACCATAGACTGGATCTCCCAAACCCATAAGCCAAATTAAAACTCTCTTCATTTAAACTGTGGACGCTGCGTATTGTGTCCAGCAACAGAAAAGCTGACTAATACAATATGTATATATAATCAGTCTCAGGACCAGTTACAGTGAAGGGCTGATGTTATTTATTATCCCTATTGCCTTGAATCATTTTGGAAGTTCAACTTCCACCATTTTAAGGGAAACTAGCTGAGTAAACTTATATCTCCTCTCTTGAGAAAGAAGAGGGGGGAAAAATAGGAACTCCAGAATAGTCAAGTGAGCCAGCTGTAGAGTTAGGGGTGGACTTTTTTCAACTGCTTTTGTTTAGCACTTTAGATCTTTTTGTTCTTTTGTTCTCATCCCAGATGTCAATGGAGGAAGTAGCTTCCTAAGTCACAAGCAGACCGCACTTTGCCTCACGCCCTTCCTGTGTACCTCTCACCTCTAACTGTGGGGCTTCTCTGTTGGATACCAAGACACAGAAACTGACAGCTACCCTCATACATGTACATGCTGGCTGTGCAGGATAATGAATCCTACAGAGTAAACTTCTAACAAATATCAAAATAGAATAAATTCTTCCCTTTGTCTACCTGAGAGAAACATTTCTAAGACATTATTTATATGTATTCATGGAAAATAGTCCTATGGTATCAAACAATAAGCTGTGCTTAGTGATAGCTACCTTAACACACTCCTTGTAATGCTTTGATCTTTCTTCTTATCTTACTTCCCTTGCCCTTCCCTCCAGATCCTTAGTGTACACTTCCTAATAAAATAATGGCACATAAAGCCTTGCCTTAGGCTCTGCTTCCTGAAGAAACCAAGTTAAGAAGAGGCATGTCTCTAAAGAGCAAGAAATAATGAAATATTCAGAAAGGAAAATACTCCCCTCCACAGAAGGAACATGAGAGGTATAATAAAAATATACAGTGAATATTTAATTTTCTTAAAAAATGTATTATGTTAAAGGCACATTGGCTATTAGTACCACTCAAAATACTCCTTCTCTCTTGGAACAGACTTATCTCTCTTAGTACTGTTTTGAGGTAGTTGTGGCAAGTTCCCTTTCATGTCTTTACAGGATGTTATAAAAATATAGTGAACTGAATGACTGCTGTCAAATGCCACCCAATGGAAAGGCAGGTCTGTAAAACCATCACATCGTGCCCTCATTCATCTTATTTACGGATCTTCCTGAAAGTCAAAATGGCCACAGAATGTAAATGCTTTGAATTTTTCAGGATATCGAGACAACTACAAAAGAGTCACATATGCAATTATTACAGCACAACTAAAGACACTCACAAAAGGAGGATTTCTAGAACCACTTCAGAACATGGCAAGAATGATTGGGCAAGTGTGCATGAAGTGAAAGGGGGAGTATATAGGGGATTAATGGTAATACGTATTTTACTATAATAATTTTTTAAAAATTTAAATATTCACTATTTTTTTTAATCATACGTCATAATTCAAAAATTAAACCTAACCAAACAACCTCTGGCACTCTGTTCTCTATAGGGATAATATTTTAGCTTAAATCATTGGTTTTAAATAGAAGAACTATAGAAAAACAGCTTTAAAAAACCCTTTTTAAATTGCCACAGTACACCCCACTGTAGTTCCAGAAATTCATTATATGGAATTGAACTTCAGCAAATATCAAGATCAGGGTTTGGATTACCTTGTAAAGATGAAGTTGCTCTTTAAATGCCTCCTCAGACAGTAGTTCATCATCTCACATCTCTCCTAAGACAGTGCTTATGTCCTCTGCTCCTTCTTCTTTATTCTAACTCTTTTCACTACATATTATTTAGAAGAGGTCACTTAAATTGATTTGCAGTTCACTATTAGTGACTGAAGGAATTTAATCCACTAGGTCTTCAAGAATCCCAAGAGATTTTTGTAAAATAACCCCTTAACTGAAAAGATCATGTTTTTAGCAGTAGAATTTCTGGATCAACAATTGGTTAATCGAAATAGATTTGAGAGTTACTTTTAAAAAAGAGTCACATATATAATTATTACTTTTCATTTCTATCTAAGGCTTAGTCTAAGCTATTTTATTTCCATGTCCTTTCAGCTAATGTTCTTTAATTATTAGAAGAAAGTACAAAGAAAGACAAAGAAATTACCAATTCAGTTTTTCTCCCACCATATTGTTATGAAAATTTTCATAAATTGAAAGTTAAAATAAATTATATAAATGCTCTTATCATCTATACTTTTATTAATATTTTTCTATGCTTGCCTTATTGATCCATTTCAAACCAAACTAGACATTAGTATTCTTCCCTCTAAATACTTCCCTGACTTGATTTTCTCTGAAATAGTTTGCATGTTAGAACAAAGAATTCAGCAATTGCTATTTTAAAACTCATTCGTCATTTTGGGAATCAAGACAAAGTGAAATATGTGGATGGATTTAATCCAGTCCCTCCTGTTACTTCACTGGCAAGGAGTCACCAAAGTTATGAATGTTTGTCTTCTGGAAATTGAAGTCCTGACTTGTCATCTTTCTTGTGTGAAAGAGCCATCAAACGTATTAGTTCTTATGTAGCCACATGCTAGAATAAAAGCATCTCTTAAATGTTTATTTAAAATACTCAAATCGTTTTTGCAGTGTCTTTGTGTTTACAGGAAAGAGCATTTCAAACTATAAATCGTGACTTTGAACTAAGTTTGAGTCAGACCAACACAAGCTGTCTGACTGCATTCTTGACCCTCACTGATAACCTCTGCAGATGAAACAAGTTGTTCCATCTCAATCTTTCTAACTCATGAACTTCCTGACAGGGAATAAGCCCCTAGGGTTGTGGCTTCACCAAGTGTTCTTTAACAGCTCTAACCCCAGGGCTTTTTCCTCTCTGCTTGGCATGGGCTCTGCTGTTACCACTAAGTCCAGCATTGAAATGTTTAGATATTTTGCATAGAATAACCCATCCCGCTATGGGAGTCTAAGTGCTTGAGGGTAGGAGGACTTATACACTCAGTGCTAGGAGAGCAGGCTTGCTACCAAGATGTGACTCACTTAAGCCTTTACAGATTTAAAACCATCTTACGTATATCCTCTAATGTATTTATTTTAAACTTATTCCTACTGGTACATGTTTATAGAACATGACAAATACATTCATTGTGGGTGGTTAGTACATGTATGTGACACATCTTAATTCTTTCTATGTCCCTTTTCCTCCCTGCTCCCAACATCTCCTTGTTCCCTTCCCATTTGCAAAAGATCTATCTCCCCAGTTTCTATTGTTTATCTTTTACTTTGCGTGTGTGTGTGTGTGTGTGTGTGTGTATATATATGTTGGGCTTCTTGTGTAAGAGAAATAATATGATTTTTAAACTCATGCCTGATTTATTTCATTCACTATTATAGATTCAAAGTGCATCTATTTCTCTACAAATGACTCAAATTTATCCTTCTTCATAGCAGAGTAGTAGTTTGTTATATATAAACACCACATTTTTTTCTTATCCATGCTTCTGTTGATGGACATGTAGGTTGGCTCCAAGATTTAGCTATTATGATGTGTATTTCTATAGACATGGCTATGCAAGTGTCACTGAAATGTGATGTCTAACTCAGGAAGAAACCTAGAAGAAGAATAGCTGGGTTGAATGGAATTTCTGTTTGTAGCTTTTCTGAGGAATCTTTGTACTAATTTCATTATATTAGTTTACATTCCCACAATGTAGAAAGATTTACACTTAATCTTGGCCTGCTTGCTTCCCCAAAACTGCGTCTGTGTACTTCGAAGGGCTTCTCCCAGGGTATGTGGTCATGGTAGTTAATATCAGTCAGAAGACTTTTCTAGCAAGTCCTCAGGCAATTATCATGAGCTGAACTTAGAGACAGGGCTTTTCTGTGTCAGAGCCAGAATTCAGAAATGCTCTGCTTTTCTTGGTTACAAGAGACCCAGAATTTTTCTCTTCAAGACCCATTTGCACTGACCTCTTTTCCTGCCTTCTCAGTAAAAGGATTAAAGACTCAGGAAGCAGTGGGAGAAAAAAATGGCTTGTTTAACTAAGAGGAGGACTTAGGCAAATCTAATACTGTGGGCAGTGGGGATGGGGTTATAATGAGCTTCCATTGCTCTGCTTCTGGCAGTTCTGTAAACCCTGGTCCCTGTCCACAGCAATGTGCTGCCACATTTCTGTTAAGTACATTGAGTCAAACTGTTCCTTCAGGAGTTAGCCTGGGAGTTAGCACTGAGCGCTAAGCACTAAGGCAATTCATTAGCCAGAACCCCAGTGACCTCTAAAGTGTTTACACTGGCTTCCAAAAGAACCTAATCTCTTGAGAATGTAGCTCACAGCATGATATTGATCCTTACATGTGACATCTTGTGGGTGTTTAGCTACATAATAAATAAAATAATGTGCTTAAAAAATGAAAACAGAGTCAGGCAATAGATGAATGTGCCTTTCTTCTAGATTTCACTAGAGAAATTTTCCTCTCTTTCTGAATTTTATGATAAAGAAAGGTTATCTACAAGTTCACTTGAAATATTGAAAATAATTTCAAAGGTGTGATAATAAGTTCATTCCTGACCTGAGCTGGATTTAATTGTAGAATCTAGATAGGGTATCCAGCAACCCTCTTTTCGTTATCCTTGTTCTTACTATAATTTTGTGATGGTATCAATGAAGAACAGAGATTAAAAGAAATCTGTAGTTGCTTATCATTACAGTTGGAGATACCAATGCATGATATCCAGCAAGAAGCCAACTGTCTGGAGAAGAATAAGTCCCAGGGCTTCTAATTTTATAATTTCTCCTTTCTCTGTCATTCTAAAAGTTCATTGATTTCAACGTTTTTCAGAACAGCCTGCCCAAGAATGATGCGGAAAACCAAGACGTATGGAGAACAAACTTTATTAAAAGAAACCTGGAGGTTGAAGAGACTCTGACAGCCACCTCGGACGCGTCCCCTGATCAGCACCTTGCAGCCCATTAGGGTGTCTGTGATCTATAGCTGGCAGACCTGCTATGTTGCATCTAGATCCTATACCTAGTCCCCTTAAACTCTGATGCCCAATCAGGAGGCTGGAGCCAGGCTCACAGTCTATTTAATTGTGATTCCTAGAGCAGATTGAGAAGCATCAGTCTCAGATGTTCAGGAAGGAGCATCTCATCTCTGCAAGAGGAGGACGTACTACATGGTGAGCAAACCCAATGGAGCAGCCCAAGCAGACATGGCAGGACTATGTTTGGTAACTATAATACAGGGGATTAGCTAACAGACAGTATCAGAATATCCACTATTAGAATATCTGTTTACTTAAAAATTTTTGAGTTAGGCAGTCCCAGAGTTGGGCCAGTATCTCTAAAATCCAAAGGCATTGAGACAAAGTCTTCACAATTCTCTTGACGCTCCTGTTGTGGTTACAAAATTGTTGCCATAACTCCAGGCATTCTGACCTAACAAAGTGATTTCCAAAGGCAGGACCCAGGAATGCTCAGCACATGACTTCCTTCCTTATTAATTATAATAGTAACTTTTTTTTTAAGTACTGGGGAATCAAACTGATGACCTCAGACTTGCCAGGCAGGCGCTTGTGCTGTTGAACTAAATCCCCAGCAGTAGTAACCTTTTTTAGTGAGCGACCTATGTCAGATACTATCTTAGGTACCCTATATATTAATTCACTCAATTTAAAGCAGATAGGAAAAACCTAAGAACAAAGAACATAATTAATTTTCTCAGAATTATACAGATAAGTGATAGAAATGGAACTTTAACTCTGCAAGTCTGGGTCCAGCACCCTTATGTCAAACTACTTCTCAAGGGAAGAAGAGGCTTCTCAGAACTCCCTCAGCAGATTTTACTTTATGCTTCATTGTTTGGACCTGGGTCATATGACCATCTGGCCACAAGGGACATTACAAATATCTACCTATTTCGACTTTAGGTGGATGCGAGCTGGGAAGTTTATTGGAGCAGTCAACCAGTAATGTCTGCTGCAGTTACAAAAGAAACAAGGGCCTTTGGTGCAGGGGAGAAAAAACCTGGCAGACTAACACCTTAGGTGAAAGTTCAAGGTCATCGGGCTATTTGGCTTTTGGCCGTTGAAGAAAAAACCAAGCTTCTGCTAAAATCCACCCAACAATAGTGGAAATGCCAGCAGCATGACAATCTTATCTTCCAACCAGGCACTGGCATGTCAGTGTATGAGCAGTTCTTACTAAATTATTCATCCTGGGAGGAAATCAGATGCAACAGGTGTGGCTCTTCCTGCCTATTGAATGGTTTTAAAACAGGCTTCCAGATGCGTGTTGCCTCAGGGAGCAGCAGGAGGACAAACCAACTGTATTTTAAGCCAATTACTGAAATGCTATAAAACCTGTCAAATGGGGACATTTTGTTCCAGTGGTCCTAGAACAGAATTCTAGGAAGAGAGGAGAAAGTACATAGGCAATTTGCTTTACATACAAGACAAAAACAAAACAAAACAAAACAAAACAAAACAAAACAAAACTCTCAGGTAAGGACACAGTCACATTCCAACTGTCTTTATACCATATTATAAACTCAGGTAGAATCTCATTTTTACAAGTTCAAAGAGGCTTCACAATTGCTACATTATTAGATCCAAAGCTCATTAAACATGAAGCCTATTGCTATAATATGGTAAAATATACAGTGTTGTTTTCTGCTTTAAAATTCACTTGCACAAAGCAAATGTGAAGTGTACAATTCAGTTGCAAATGATATGGGAGAGGAGGGAGGGAGGAAGAGGTGATTGTGAATAGATGTGCTTGGCTTGTTTCTGATACATGAAAGCCACAGAGGGCAGATGATGCTACATCCTTCTGCCATGACTGCCTTGGACTGACCATTTAGGAAATGGTACCTGCTTTAATTCTTTTTGTTTTTCTTTCTGCTTTTCTGGTTTGTTTGTTTGTTTTTTGTACTAGGAATCAAACCCAGGCAGGTGCCATGCCACTGAGCTGTATCCCTGGCCTCATGACGGGGTACCTGAATGTGACACAATACTTTAAAGAAATATGGCATGTTTTTCAAATGTTGGGGGTGGTTATGCTTCACCATTTTGTAGAGTGTGTGGTTGTTTTTGCCCCGATTTTTCTTCTTCTTTTTCAGGCATGAGCTCATTGCATTAACTCTAACAGCTAAACAATGCTATAAAGAGAACAGAATTTTGAATTGCGAAAATCTATTCAAAAAGAAAAGGTACATCTAAGGCAGTCTGTGAGTAGATGGCAGTGAGATTCCACAAAGCATGAACTGTTCAGTTGTTTTCTCTGCTTGCTCTATAAAGCCATCACCTGCATTGTCCCTAATCTTCCTGTGACTTGGCTTTCTCATCTGCAAAATAAGGAACTGGATTCCGTGATCGCTAAGGCCTTTGAAGTTACGAGGGTCTAAAATTCTATGATTTGTTAAGTCCTGAATCAGGATTTAACTAAATCTCCAAATTTTATCGAGACACAAACTGACATACTTTTCTATATGCCACTAAGAATATTTAACAAAGCAAAGAAGACACCCTATGAAAAGGAAAATAGCTTTATTCAAAGGATGGCCTATTAAAAAGATAAATGCCTTACATAACTGAAATTTTTTCTGCAGTTTCCTATATTCGCACCAACAAATAATGTTAATATGTGGAACTCTCTAAAGGGATGGAGGTGACCTTGTTTAGCTGGAGGTTGAAATGGCTTTCTCCCTATGCTTTATAAATGGAAGGTTAATGGCACATGTCTCAGTTTTCACTTTGTAGTTTACTTTGTAATAGGAATGATACTATCCTGCCTTTAATTTGGTTTTTATTAAATTAAGCATATTTTAAAGGAAGGAGCATTTTCTTCTGATATTCTATTTTATATTATAGTAACAAGATGACATACTAAATGCTTTCTCTTGTTGATCCTTTTAAGTTTCCTGTTTCTAGATTTGCTATAACTTCATGTTATGCATACAGAAGAAAAAAAAGTAGGAGTTTCTTTGAAATTCCTTAAAACAAGGCAGAAGCTATCTTTTGGATTCCAATAGCTTGCATTCATCTTGTCTAAAGAGGATCAAAAACACATCTTAAACGTATTCCTTAGCTCACAGGCTCTCAGCTGGAGAGTTTAATCAATTGTTCTCAACTGAGGTGCAATTGGCACTGGATGAGACAATAGTCTTGCATGACTGTCCTGTGCATTGCAACATATTTAGCATCCCTTCTCCCACCCACTAAATACCACACACACACTTACTAATCTTTACAACAACCATACTGGACCCGCGCGTATTTCCAAACACCAGCTTCTCTGAGTCTAAAGTGTGCATGTATCTCAAAAAAAAGGAGGTGTGGTGAAAAAAGATTAGTTGTCTAAAAAAGACCTCTGTTTATGTGTGGAAAAATGTGACCTTGATCATTCCAGCTCACATCTTCAGTTACTGTACCTTGGTAACATCATTGTTCCCCAGATGATAACACTTTTATTAAAGGAAAAGTATGCGGGTGTTGAGAAGCACCTGGATTATAAAGCATGTATTGTTTGTCCTTGCACCTCAGGCAAGAATCAAACTTTTTTTCTTTTTACATAAGGAAATGAAGAAATGTTTCCCTTTTATGCGTCCATGGACCAGGTTAAGTGTGATCCATTATGAAATGATCCTCTACACATAAAGGATCCTTCAAAGGCAACATATTTAGGACAATGAGTATATTTTGTTTCTATATCCCAGATTCCTCTGTGGTGTTGGAATTTTGAATTCCAGTAATTCAACAAATAGGTATTGGCTGCTAAATGAGACAGATGCTCTCTTTGGTTCTGGGAATATAAAAGAAAAATAAGACAAGTTCTCTGCCTTTGGGTATGACAGCTGTGCTTGGAAGATTGACTCTTGAATTTCTAGAGTGTAAAATAATAAACATCAAAAGAAACATGTATTTATATGTTATTGGACATGCCAGGGTTTTCACCCAGATATAAGGGAATGGTGATGGAAGACAGATAGGACCCAGGAAAGCGTCTGATAGAATACAATGATTGAGTTGGGCCTTTAAGGATAAATGAGTATTAACCATAAGGCAATAGGGGAGGAAATGACACTCCAACCACAGAATATCCATGGTTACAAATTATGAAAGAGAGTACAGAATCTCCAGTGTGTTGGGATATTAGTGAAGGGTGATAGAGATTAGGACACAAGGTGACTAGGAGGTAGAGTTCTAAGTTGGAACTTTTATAGGTAAGAGGGAGATATTTTAGATTTTGAAGTAAAAAAGTGAAATAGTCACTTATATGTATATATCAGGACAAGAATGCTAATGGAAGTATAAAATATAGATAGATATAGACAAAGTTTAGATGAGCATCTTAGATATTGTCTCATCACTGAGACACAACATCCAACACTCACAACTAAAGGAAGAGAGGTTTATTTTGGTCTCTGATTTTAATCCATGGTCAACTGGCTTCAAGCCATGGAGAGCACGACGGGAAAGCCTGGCAGAGGAAAACTACCCATGATTTGGCAGCTAGGAATAAAAGGAAAAGGAAGGGCATACCCTTCTAAGTTCTGCCTTCAGTGACCCATCTCTTCTAGACAGTCTCCACATTCCAGCAGCACACTCAGCTGCTGAACTTGGAAGTGGATGACTCCACTGGTAAACAACAGTGTCCCCATGACCCAGTTGCCTTCCACAAGCCCAGTCTGTGACTGCATGAGGCTTTGGAGGGATGTTCTTCATCTTAACCATAACATTCTGCACCTGCCTGGCAAAAGACTTATACACATCTCATTATGGATTTAATCCATCTCTGAGATCTCCAAAGTCTTAATAGTTTCTCTGAGAATCTCAAAGTCTTAATAGTTTTAGTAATGCTGAAAGTCCAAGTTCAAAGACCAGTCTGAGACTCAAGGCAAACTCTTAGTTGTGAGCACCTGTAAAAATCAAAGAGAACTAAATAATCCCACCATACAATGGCACAGAAAAAATTCCCATCCCAAAAGGGAGAAATGAGGTAGGAAGTATGGGACAAAAGCAGTACTAAAACCCAGCAGGAAAAACATTCAATCCTGGAGTTCCACATTCAGTTCCAAGTGGGTTGGACACCCTAACCCTATAGCATTTCTGGTTTCAGCCCTTCTGACCTCTCTCTTAGGTAGGTTGCTACAGTCTTCCTTAGCAGATATTTATATTCCTGGCATCTCTAAGTTTCTCAAAGCAATCCTTCACTTTTACACCCTTGAGCCTGTGAATGGTAAGGTCTTGCTGATTCCTGGGTTCCCCAAAGCATCTTTCCTATTGTCCTGATGCAAACTACTTGTCTTCTTTTTAATGAAAATCTTTCAGCAATCATACTCTTCTCTGGTCAAAGTTTTCAAGCCCTCTGTTTATGGCAACACTTTTCAAATGAGTTTTTGCTCCTGATTTTCAGTAAAAATTGGGCAAAAAGCCACCAGCATTGCCAATGCCACAGCCTTGATATTAGGGTTCTTTGAAATTTCTTCTGCCAGATTAACTAGTCCACTGCCCTTAATCTCAGTCTCCCACAAACTATTAGGGTATGAACAAATGAAGACAGATTTTCTGCCAAAGCATAACAATCATGGTCTCAAATTTAATTGTCAGTGGAACAATCATTGTTCTCAGCTGAAATCTCCTCAACCTGGCCTTTACCTCTGTCAACATTCTGTTCTTCTGAGGTCTGATCAGAATCTCTCATCAAGCTTGACTTACATCATTCTAGGGCTTTTCTAGTTGGCATTTCCAAACCTTTCCAAACCTCTACCATGAGCCACTTCTAAAGGCTTCTAAACCCTAGGGTCAGATATAGTCCTATCAATGGCCCCACTCTTAGTACCAAAGTCTGTTTTAGCCACTTTGTCATCACTGGGACACAGTCCACAACACCCACAATTTTAAGCAAGAGAGGTTTATTTTGGTTCATGCTTTCAGTTCATGATCAGCTGGCTCAAAGGCAAGGATGGCATGATGGAAGAGCTTAGTGGAGGAAGATTACTCATGGCATAGGAGCTGGAAGGCAGAGATAGAAGGAATTTGGCAATGAGAGATATCTATCCTTGCAGATCATGCGTCTAGTGACCTCCCTTTTCTGGTGAGATCTCACCTTCCAACAGCGCTGAACTGATGTCACTGGTGAGTACAGAGCCCCCTGATCCAATCGTCTTCCACAAGCCCTGCCTGTGAGCACCCTGAGACTTTGCTGGACTATTTTCAATATAAATCATAACATTAGGAGTAGTAGGCAAGAGGTAGTGACTTTCTTTCTTTTTTATTTTAAAGGGGGTAAAATTAAACACAACAAAACAGAACAAAACGGGACATAAGAAAGCATAAATTTCAAAGCTAGACAACCAGAGATCTTCACTATCTATCATATTGTCTCTTGTTTTCTTCCAAATAGTTGTGCATATCTTCGCCAGGGAGGGAAGTAGTTGCTTGGTTTCCCGGCGCCCCAGGTCCCAGCATGGCGCGGGTCTCGGGAGAAGCCAGTGTCTCCCTCTCTGGGCCACCGAAACCTGCCATGCTCACAGCCGCTCACCAGGGAGGGGAGTAGTTGCTTCTAAAATTTATCCTTTAGTAAGCTATTTCTTTCTGATGAATTGACCATTCCATTTCCAAAGTTCTGAAATGGCCAACAGACCACAGAAAGAATTTTCTTTAGGCTCCTGTTTGAAACCAGCAGCTACAGCGATCTGCTGGCCTTGCTTCAGGGCCAGGGGTAGTGACTTTCATACTTCACTTTTACTTATTCATCCTTGCGATTTAGAGAACAATGTGGAACCATAGTAAATTGAGGGCAATTAATAGATTTGATTACTAGTGGAGATTTTAATGATTTTCTCTATTCCTCCTATTCAGAATGCCATCTTTAACCAATGTGCCTTTCTGAACAAGGAAGTGTGAAGCATTGCATTAGCTAGGTCCTCATATTTGTGTGATATATCCCACCATGGTCACAGCTGATGG
The DNA here is from genome assembly GCA_004027295.1 of Dolichotis patagonum. Lineage (NCBI taxonomy): Eukaryota > Metazoa > Chordata > Mammalia > Rodentia > Caviidae > Dolichotis > Dolichotis patagonum. The sequence continues at coordinate 44,934 of PVJX010004851.1, forward strand.
AACCAGATATTTATGCTAGGCAGATACACAGCTACCACTATCCTGGTGAACTGGCTCCGCTTCTATGCAGTGATGGGTACTCATTATTACATGAGGTTGATCCTCCTAGAGTATCTGAGTACAGACATAGGCACAAATAGACTCAGAGATTCTCAGGAAACACACTGGCAAAGAAATCAAGATATACAAAGAGAAAATCTCGTAGAAGAAACTAGGTGATACGAGCAGAGTAGACATCAACCAGAAACCATGTGAAAGAAAAATGCTGAGCATTTAGTGGTGCTCAGACTTTTTTTGACTGCCCATTCTTATTTTCTTGTTTCTCTAAAAATAATTTAAGTGAGATAACTCATGTACCATTTTTTGCAACCTAAAGAAAATGAACACATCTTACAGGGTAAGACAATAGCATTGCTTCATAGTTAATAATTTACATCATTTACAGAGGTTTTCATATATGCTAGGCACCATGGTAAGAGATTTATGTACATGGTCGTATTTGAACTCCATGACAATACAACAAAATGGATTGTTTCATTATACCTATTTTGAAAATAAGAAAGGGGCTCATAAAGGTCAAATAACAAGTGTGCACAACTGGTGAGTGGCAAACTGGAGTCTGGATCCAGATCCATTGGGCTCTAGAATATTTCTTGACACCTGGTCCTAAAAGTTGCCCAATTGTGCTCCACCTTCCATGGAACACAACCGTGGGAGGAAATTCACCACCCAGGTGATCACTATATTTCGCAACCCTCCACACTTCCAAGACTGAACCATTGGAATATGAACTTTGGTTTTGCATATGGGCTGAATGTGTGTTCTCCAAACTATCTTCTTTAGCAAGCCAAAAGCCAGTGACCACAAGGCTACAGGGAACAACATAACCACAGCGCAGAAAAGTCTGTGTCCCTGGTTACAACATGGAAGAAAACTGTTGCATGGGTGCGCCCATACCATACTGTTAAGTGAGCAATAACCAACTAAGTGGAGATGTGGTGGGTTCTATCTGTCTCCATAATCTAATACAGCCATACTGCCTTCCTTTCTTTCCTTGTGGCTTGGAAGCATTACAGCAGGTGCATAGCTCAAACCTCTGCTGTTCTTAGTAATCCAGTGAGTTTCTTAAAAATGGTGGGTATTATCTCAGCTGGCACTGTTTTCCTAAATCAGAAGTAACTTCCTCTTTTTATTCAACATAACAGGAAAACCAGAAGGTGTCATGAACACAGAATGTATTTGTAAACACACTGTTTTCATGCCTTCCTCCAAAACTTGAACATTCAGGGGGAAAAAGCAAACAGCAGACACTGAGCAGCCTAGTAGCACCTCTCCTCTGTAAGAAGCCTTATTTTAGTGTAACTTACATTTAGATGTTATTTCCTATTTCACACCTTTGCCTTCATAATCACAGCCACTTTTGGTGTGAAACACAGCACCTGTTTAATGGGCTCATAAGAAGTAACACAGATGTTTTCAATAGTAAGCAAAAGAGTAACACACCTGGGAAAAGACAGCATGACTGGGAAGGAGAAAAGGTGCAGAATTTGGAGAATTTGCCTTTACTGTATTGTTACAGAGTTGTGTACCATGTCACGGATGTAGACGACTGGGATTGATCCCACAAGGACCCTCACAGGAGACAGATAGGAATCACCTCAGAGTAGGGGACACAATTTCCCATTTGTTTTCATCCACCACTGACCAAGCAAGGGTGGGGTGTTAAGAACCTTGCATCTCCATATTTCAAGTTCCTGAAAGCCAGTTCCAGAGATGTACCATGCTGACATGTATGCTTCCTTCTCCCCACTGAAGAAGGAGAGGACATGAGTAGGGTCTGGTGCAAGGCTCGATACTAGGAAATGCAGGTGGAATTTAACTCCTGTGCTTAAGACCAAAATACAGTGTCACTGGCCACACGCCACTGCTCACCTGGTCTGAAAAGATGACGCAGGCCTGAAAGATGGATTAGATTTATGTTCTGGAATTGCTAGTGATGGTACACATGAATTGGACAACCCATTTAATATCTGGGCCTCAGTTTCCTTATCTGTGAAATAGGAGTATTCAATTGATCTTCCAAGTGTATTCCATGGTACAGAATGTTAACAGGTATAATTAGGAAGAAAAGTGTAGTTAGGAATAAGATTGGTAAACAGATTTTTTTAAAGCTATACAAATTTCATCCCTGAAAAATATCTAGGGGTCTTCATGATATATAGTGTACAAGATTCCTTATTTGAGACACATCTCATAAAACTAGGCTATTTTTATGTTCATTTGTTATTTGCTAGTTGATATAATTATAAAGCATTATACTAAGAAATTCTCATGTATTCTTTCATTCATTAATTTATTAAGATAACATTTCTTGAGTTCTGCTACGTGCATCATATTGTTTTAGCACTGAGAATAGTTCCTCAAAAAATTCCCTGATTTTTACACTGATGGTGGAGTAAAGGCAAACTGACAATAAACAAATAACAGATAAGTAAACAAAAAAGTTGGCATGTATCATCTCATTTTATTTTCTTTCACAAGTTGTGAAACAGGGACTATTTTTTTCATACACATTTTCCAAATAGTGAAATTGAAGATTAGAGATGGAAACTTATTTAAACCAGAGAGATAGAAATACCAGAGACAGACTACATCTGGATTAGAATCTCCTTTAAAAATATTTCTGAGATGATGTGCACAGAATTGCATTAACTTGTATTTTAGGCCCGTTACATACCTTACCATCCGTCCATGTAAAGTGCGTATCCACAACCAATACAGACTCAACCACTCTGCTCTGTTTGTTTTCCATCATCCTGAGGCTTAGTACCCTTCAAAATGCTAATGTGAAAAACAAGACATCAGGTATTCTGGAGAAAGGATCTTCAGGCTCTAATGAGACAAGCAGCAAAAAAAGGTTATACTTTAATGTATAGTGGAGAATCAGAATTGAAATGATTGAAAGGTGACAGTATTGCAAAGTACTGTATAATGTCATGTCAATTATGTCTCTTAACAATTCTGAGTAGATTTACATTATTCTTACCATAATAATTAAAATTTTCCTTTATAAAAAGTAAATGATGTTTCCAGAAATTCTTGCAACTTTAATAATCTAAGGAATGACTTGGCAGTGATAAGCTGATTTAAAAAGCAAATACTTTATCTTGAAGTCCTTCACAAAAGAAAATTTTAAAAATCCAGGGCTCAATTTTAATGATCCTTTGGTCCACAATATCATCATCAGAAATAATAAAGTTTGAAAAGGAAGATAATAATTTCTTTACAGGGCCTATAGAAATAGCCAGGATTGTTGAATGTTAGAAAGAACAAAATATCCTTTGAAGGTATGAACTATTTTTCTGTAGATAATTCTTTCTTACATGCTTTGTTATTTTTTTCTTTCACTACTGAAAGACTCCTCTTAAACTCAATCTTGATCTTAAGAAAATTGGGGGAGTTATAATTTATATAAAATCACACAAAAGATGAAAACATCACAAACACATATACACTAGCAATATGTGTGCACACACGCAGACATTTTATTTTGCCTTTTGCTTCCCCTTGCTGACATTAAGCTCCCTTTTATTATTCAGGAATGCATCAGGGAAAGGCATGGGATTTTAAAAAAGAACAAGAGAGTCGATGTACTAACCATTCATTATATATCATATGTTTTGTTTAATTTTCTAATTCTGAATTTTTTCTTCAATAGCCATGACTTACTTGCATCCTTCTATATATTTGCAAATTTTAAATAGCAATAATGATCTTGCTATTTAACTTTCTTATTTCTTTATATATTATATTTGGCACATGCTTGTACATATTTATAAGGTATAGTATTATATATAATGTAATTATCAAATCAAGGTAATTAGCATTTCCATCTCCTTCAATATTTTTTATTTCTATCTGTTGGCAAACTTCTGACTCCTCTTTTCTAGTTATTTTGAGATCTAACATAAATCATTATAGACTGTAATTACCATACTATGCTATAGAACACTGGGTTTAATGCCTACTATCTAACTGCATTTTGATAATTGTTATTTAATTTTTCTCAGGATCCTTTCCCTCTTCTCCTCTCTTTGTAAGTTTCTGTGACCATTTCTATGAGATGGATTTTTTTTTGTTTCCACAAATATGTGAGAACATTCAGCATTTGGTTTTTACATGCTTGGTTTAGTTCTCTTAACATGGTGGCCTCCAGTTTCATCTATGTTGCCACGAATAACAGAATTCCATTCCATTTTAGACTAAATGATATTCCATTATGAGATATAATCAAAATATGCCAATATAAGTTGTTTTTTTTGTTTGCTTCTTGATTTTTCTCTTTAAAATAAAAAAATTCAACAAAAGCAAAATGACAACAATAACAATTAAAAACTAGCAATATAACAAAACAAGATGATAGGAATTTAACAATGATTGTCATATTGTTATCTTCAAAATAGTTGCTCAGGTTACCAGATACAGGCATGCAAGATTGATCAAACAATATAATTTCCCTTTGAGAAGTGTCTTTCTCTTTTACTAAATCTATGGGAACTTTTAGATTTTATTTACTCTTTAAGTTTCTTATACTAGTGAGATACTATGGCATTTACACATGCAAGTCTGATTTATTTCACTTATGAGTATGGTTTCTAGTTGCATCCATTTACCTATAAAAACCTCAAATTTATTGTTCTTTATGGCTGAGTAGTATTCCATTGTATAAAAATATCACATCTTTTTATCCATTCCTCAGTTGATGGGCACTTAGGTTGTTTCCAAGACCTGTCTATTACAAATTGTGCAGCTATAAACATGGGTGAACATGTATTACTGTACTATGATGTTTTCAGCTCTTCTGGCAAAATCTCCAGAAGAGGAATATCTGAGTCAGATAGAATCTCTAATCCTAATATTTTTAGGAACCTCTTCACTGATTTCCACAGTGGGCATACAAGTCTACACTCCCACCAACAATGGAGAAGGCTTCTTCTTCCTCCATATCCCTGTCAACATTTTTTACTGGTTAATTTCTTGATGTTAGGCTTTCATTCTGGAGTGAGATGATATCTCAGTGTTATTTTAATTTACATTTCTTGCCAGGGATTTAGCTCAGTGGTGTAAGTGCCTGCTTGGCAAGTGCAAGGTCATGAGTTCTATCCCTGGTACCTAATAATAATAATAATAATAATAATAATAATAGTAAAATAAAAAAATTGCATTTCTCAAATGACCAATGATATTGAAAATTATTTCATATGTTTATTTGTAACTTGTATTTCTTCATCTGAGAATTACATATTCATCTCAGATGCCCATTTTTGGATTGGGTCTTTAAATTTGGGGGACCTGATTTTTTTCAATTCTTTAGATGTTCTAGGTAAAACCCCTTTGTCGGAGGGACAGTTGGCAAAAATCTTTTCCCAACCTATGGGTCTTCTTTTCACTCTGTTGGTGATTTCTTTTGATGTGCAAAAGCTTTTTAATAAGATGAGATTCTAGCTGTTGATTCTTTGAAATACTTCCTGTGCAATTTGGTTTTGTTCATGAATTCTTTACCTACCCCTATGTCCTCGAGATTTCTACCTACTTTGTCTTCCAGTAGGTTTAGTGTTTCTGTCTTAATATTTAGATCTTTGATCCATGTTAACCTTAGTTTAGTGGATAGTGATTAGGCATGGGTCTAATTTAAATCTTTGACATGTAAAAGTCAGTTTTTCCAAAACCACTTATTGAAGAGGCTGTCTTTCTTCCAGTGAACATGTTTGACTCCTTTGTTAAAGACATGGTGGCTGAGTATGTTTGTAGTTGTTTCTATATCTTCTGTTCTGTTCCATTGATCTTCAGGTCTGTTTTTTTTGCCAGTACCATGCTGATTTTATTTTAGCAGCTTTGTAATATAATTCCAAGTCTGAGATTGTGATACCTCCTGACTTGCCTTTGTTACCCAATATTGCCTTTGCTAATTTAGGTCTCTGATGGTTCCATATGAATTTAGGAATGTTTTCTCTAGATCAGTGAGGTATGGTAGTGGCATTTTGATTGAGATTACATTAAATCTGTGTAACAGTTTTGGGAATATGGCCATTTTCACAATGTTGGTTCTTCCTATCCATGAGCAAGGAATATCTTCCTATTTTCTGAATTCCTCTTCAATTTCCTTTTCAGAGTACTATGATTTTCAATGTATTTATCTTTTACTTCCTTTGTTAGATTGATTCCTAATTACTTCATTTTAAAAAATGTTATTATAAGGGTATAGTTTTCCTAATTTCTCTCTCAGTGACTTTGTTGTTTATGTACAGGAATGCTATTGACTTTTAAGTATTGACTTTGTATCCAACTACACTACTGAATTTGCTTAAGTCTAGAAGTTTATTGGTGGAGTTTTGGGGGTTTTCTATGCAGAGTATCATGTCATCTGCAAATAACTTAACTTCTTCCTTTCCTATCTTTATTCCTTTTATTTCTCTCTCTTGTCTAATTTCTCTGGCTGATGTTCCAGAACTATATTGAGTAGGAGTGGTGATAGTGGACAACTTTGTCTTGTTCCTGATTTTAGAGTGAAAGCTTTCAGTTTTTGACTAGTTTTGGCTGTTGGTTTGTCACAGGTGACTTTTATTAGATTGAAGTAAAAATCATCTATTCTGATTTTCTCTGAGGTTTTTACCATTAATGAGTGTTGGACTTTATCAAAAACTTTTTTCTGCATCTATTGAGATGATCATGTGATTTTTGTGTTTTGCTCTGTTGATATAGTGTTTTACATTTATTGATTTGTGTATCTTGAACCATCACTGCAAGTTGAATGTTTAAATAAAAATTATTATAGTAAAAGACACATTACCATGCATACTCCTTAAGAATAATCCCTCATGCTTTGAACATATATCTCCTCATTCTTGTCACTTTCTGCAGCAGTTCTTGAAGTCTTCTTTCATGAAGTGTGATCAAAAATAAAATGAATCCTGCTGCTGCGTGCCATCCAATACAAGGCAGGCTCCTAAAAACATTAAGGTGTGTCCTCAAGCTTATTCACTGAAATTTGTCATTGTGTGACTTCTGGTTCTTTCCCAGTGTCAAAATGAGCATGAAAGAAAAACTTTCTGAATTGATTCAGGACATCAAGGCAGTCATGACAAACCAGTTTAAAAAAGGATTTCTAGAACCATTTCAGAAAGTGGCAAGAACAATGACATAATTATGTTCAAAGCAAGGGGGAGCATTTTAGGGGGATTAATGTATTTTTACTATAATATTTTAAAAACGTAAACAGTCCCTGTATTTTTCCATCATATGCCATATATACATGACCCATATTTTCTTTATTCATTTACTCATCAGTGGACAATTTGGTTTATTCCATATTTGGCTATTCTGATTAGGGCTGCATCAAGACTGGAGTAAATGTAGCTCTTTGATATAATGATTTCATTTCCTCCAGATGTATATCCAATAGTGAGATTGTGGGATCATATGGTAGCTCTATTTTTAGTTATTTTGAGGAATATGTATCCTGTTTTCCATTGTGGCTGTACTAATTTACATTCTCACCAACAGTGTGCAAGGGTTTCACAGCCTCACCACCACTTGTCTGTTTGATAATAACAATTATCTTTTTTTATAATAGTCATTCTGACTGGAATGAGGCGTTATTTCCTTGTGGTCTTGATTTGCATTTCTCTGATGATTAGTGATGTTGAGATTTTTTCATATATTTGTTAAGCATTTGTATGTTTTGTTTTTTCAAAATATCACCTTCTTTTATAGGGCTGAGCAGGAATTACATATCACATCTGAGTGTGACACAGAGAAGATAACTTACTGTGTGATGGAGACTTTGATATAGGAGAATGAAACTCCCGACCTACTATGTCTGAGTTCATGTTCTCTAAAATCAAAGAATGAATTTTAGGAACAACAGAGGTGAAGAGTGGAATATCTTTATTGAGAGAAAACTCCTATCTGGAGAGAGACAGAAGGGGGTCCTGAGCCGGTTGCCCAGAGCTCTGTCTTTTCCAGGGACTTTTATAGAGTAACACCATGGCTTCAAGGTCGGGGGAGACTGGGAACTCACAAAGCAGATGGACATAAGGTGGGACGTAACTATAGTTAGCCAATAAGATCAACAGTTCAGGTAAAATTGATTACATTAGGGACAAATGGGAAAGCAAGTCAGGTAGCAAGTGGGCATTCTTAGAGCTGTGATCTTTCCCCTAAGATGGGATAGTGGCTCCCAGGTGAGAGGGAACTAATTAGAATATCAGTCTTTAGGATGTGGGTTCATTTGTTTGATCCTTTGTCTTGAGGCCTGGCCCACAGTGGGAGGTGTCTGTCTCCCCAGCAGTTTCCAGGTGTCAGCACTGGCTCTACTGAGGACCTAGCCCTACCTCACTGTCTATAATATTTATGACTAACTCAGCTGCCTGCTACAACTTCACTGGGACAATGTTGAAACATCATGTTATTGTGATTTTTCATTAGGCCCCTTATGGAGGTCTCAAAAATCATTTACCTATCTCCCTATAAAAAAATACGGTAATCTATAACCAACTACTTTTTAAAAACCTAGTGATTTAGGGGAATGAAACTCCTGACCTACTATATCAGGTATGAGTTCGTGTTCTCTAAAATGGAAGAATGAATTTTAGGAACAACGGAGGTCAAGAGTAGAGTATATTTATTGAGAAAAAGAAAGCTTCTGTCTGAGAGAGACAAAAGGGGTCCCGAGTGGATGCCAAGGACTCTGTCTTTTCCAGGGACTTTTATAGAATAAAATCATGGGGTGAGATGGGTTCAAGGTGGGGAAAACTGGGAACTCACAAGGCAGATGGGCATGAGGTGGGACATAACTATAGTCAGCCAATAAGATTAATAGTTCAGATAAAATTGATTACATTAGGGACAAATGGAGAGCAGTGACTCTTCCCTTAGAGGGTTGGAATGGTAACTCCTGACTTTCTCAGGGTGGTGAGACCTGTTTAGAATATCAGTCCTTAGGATATGGATGCATTTGCTTGATCTTTTGTCTTGAGGCCTGCCCACAGCAGGAGGTGTCTGTCTCCCCCACAGGTGTGAGGTATCTGGGTTTCTGCACTGGCTCCATTGAGGACCCAGCCCTGTCTGAGTACCTATATTTCTAACTAACTCAGATGCCTGCAACACTAGGTTTTATCAAGTGTAAAATAATTATACTAGGTTCAAGTAGATAATCCAGGGACTGCACTCTCTTCTAAATAGGAAAACTAATTGTGAATGATTGCAAAAAGAAAGGAGTGAGATGTATGCATAGTGCTATAGAAGAGCATTATAAAGCACAGGCCATTCCATTTGGTCTTTGAAGTTACTGTTTCAGGATTCCTAGCCCCGGGTTAAGAGGAAGTAGACGTAAAGCTGTAATTCTGATTTGGAACAAGAGACCATTTGCTACCTCTACAAGCATTCTTTGGATACTCAAAGTCAGAAAGAAGGGGAAAACCTTGCAGAGGAAACAGTTGCCTATCTTAACATAATAAGATTAAGAGCTGCTTTCTGGCAATGAATGGGACAGTAAATATCTGTGTCTTCTGGCTTATGGAGATTTAGTACAACAAGGCCTCCTGTGCCTTGATCCTTTCTGCCTCATTTCCACCAGGCTTACACCTTTCTAGGGTTAAAAATCCACTTCAGGGACAGCACATTTTCACATCAGAATAACAAAAACAGAATACCTTCCACGCTAAGTCTCCTTTGGTTATAAAGTTACCACCTGAAACAAGTGCACAGGTAGCTCATTTTTTCCTTCATGAATTTATCCAGCGTATACCAAGTGCCAGTCATGTGTCTCCTAGGACGTGGCAACACCAAAATGAATTGTACTTTGTCCTCATCACACTTGCAGTGTAGCGTGAGTGATACATTCAACCACAGGAAACCACAGTTAGTGGAGGGAGAAGATGCTTAGGAAATCAGTGAGAACTACCACAAGTTGCCAAGCAATAATGCTGATGAAAAAAGGATTTAGACTTGAGTAAAATTCTCCTTTATGCATGTTCTCTTGGAGTCTGAAAGCACAGAAGCCTCTTGTAGAAACCCACGGTTTTTTCCCCCCGAATGTCACCACCTTATGCTACGGTAAGTTGCATAACTCTGAAGGACCTGTTGGTGGCCCCTTCCTCACCCTCTGTTAGTTGTACAGAGTGCATTGGTTTCATGCTGTCCGACTTCTTTTCTAGGCTTGATACAAAGGCAGTGCTGGGCACAGGTCCAGTTGAAGAGCTCAGCCTTCATCATTGTCTTTTAACCGAAGCACAATGCCAGCTTTGTCTCTTTTATTATGCCAGTACCCTGCACTAATCAAATTTAACATTTTTGTCCTTCCATTCATTTCCTACAGTTACCACTGGTGTGCTATTTTGTTACTTATTTCTTGAAAAGACACTTTTTACCTACGGTGGCAGAGAAAGAGGTAGAAAAAAAGCTGATTGTAAAAGATTTATCTCAACAGAGATTTATATTAAAGCAGTGTCTTATTCACTTCTTTTTTTATTGAGACACAAGACACAACCCCTGAAACTTAAAGGATAGAGGTTTATTTGGGCTCACAGTTTCAGGTGCTTCAGTCTGTATTTCATAGGCTTAAACACACGGTGGAAGGGGATGGCAGCCAGGAAGCAGAGAGAGAGAAGCAGGGTTGCTTTTCCAGGTCATGTCCCTAGTGACATTGCCTCTTCTGACCAACCCCCACCTCTTACCAGCAAGTCTGCTGTGTCTCCCCCTCTGATTCAGTCACTTTCCAAAAGTCTTGCCTATGAGTGCATGAGGCCTTCAGGGACATTTCTGATCTAAGCTATAATAAACATTTAACATCAACCGGACAACAACAAGAACAAAAGAATATCACGTACTGTGTCTGTAAGCAATTTAGATTTGAGACATGTATCTTAGCACATATGGAGACAAATGGTTGGATGATTGATTGAATGGATGGATATGGAAAGAAGTACAGTCAGACAGAAAAAGCAGGTGGCCCTGTCCTCTAAAATCTCATCAAGAGAAAAATAATCTGTACCCCTCTTCAGATATTATGCTGTAACTACAACAGAGGCCCAGTCAAGTCTGCTTGTGTGGTTGAGCTGACAGACTATTTGAAACTGAAATCTCCTGGGAGTTAGGACTTATGGTCGCTCTACCTATAATCAAAACAAAATCTTAGAAAAACAAATTCTGACCAAGAAGAGAGGGATGCCTTTACAGAGGACTTTGTATGTGGGTTGGCTGGATCATTCCATCAAGTGGGTGACGGTGCAGAGCACTGGGAGCAAGGGTGTGGGGTGAACCAGCGGGGCAAAGTTTTGGGTTTTTGCCCCGAGAGCTGAAAAGGAAGCTGGAGAGAGGAGTTGGGGCTGATTTTGAAGGAATTTTTGCTCTGTGGGAAATGAGAAGCCATAGATGAAATGGCAATGAAACCTAAAATGAGCAGGAGGGCAAATAAATCTGCCAGTGCACTTCAGACTCCAAAAGGACAGAAACCATGTTTTCCAATTCTGTTTCACAAGTAAACATTAAACCTTGGAAAATTCATCTGTGATCCAACATCCCTCATCTTCAAATGAGAAAACCTATTGACTGACGTGTCTTATCTAATTACAGCACTTAAATGACTCAGATATTATTCAGTGATAAAACCAAAGTATCTGCTTTGTCACCATTGCTGTGGCTTCAGGCAAATTACTTAACCTGTCCAAGTCTTAACTGTCTCATCTGTAGGATGGATGGTAACCCTGATAATTCAGTGATAATATATGTAAAATGCTTAGTAAAATGACTGGCATGTAGGGAACAGCTCAATATTAACCAATATTACTACAACAGAAATAACTACCATATTACTACAGTTCCCCTGATTCTTTCCAGAGCTCTTTTGTGTACATTAGTACATGATGTTAAGACTTGCCTCATCAACTCCTCACCTTTGATATTTTAGAAAACTAAAAATTCCTGGCCTGGGATGGTGGACCATGCATATAGTCCTAGTACTTGAGAGGCTGAAGCAGGAAAATCAGCATGAATTCAAAGCCAGTCTGAGCTACACATTGAGTTCAAGGTTAGCCTCAACTACATAGCAGGACCTTGTCCCAGGAAATAAAAATAAAAGAGAAAGTCATAAGCTTCCTGACTGACTCAAGACCCACTCAATCTGAATCTTGAGGTGGTTAGAGAAGCTGAACTTTTGGAGAGCTATGTGGCACTGACAATATAAACAAGGATTAGAAACAACTGTTCCTACTTGCTGCTCATCAAACTTTATTTACTTAGCCTTTGAATGACAATAGGAATTATTTTCCTATTTGGAAAATAGGAATTTATTTTCCAGTGGTTTTGTCTTTTGCATATAGGTGAGAGCATAAGAACTGAGAGTTAAATTAGGAGTGCTGCACATAATGCTGGGATCCCAGGAAGTTAGAAATACACATCTGTGCTCAAAAATTGGAGAGAAGGTTGGATGACAATATTGGGATATAGGGTATTCATTATTGATAGAAATGATTAATTATGCTTAGTTTTGCCCGTACATTTGCATGCCTCCTAATATAACATATGCAAATTCCTCTTTAATAGCATGATTTGTTTGCCAATGCTAACTGTAAATAATTTCTATTTTCTGTAGTGTTTAGGAAACTTCAATATGGCACTTGCTGGCAGACAATTTGTGTCTTCTAGATTTAGCAACATATTAAGTAATCATCACAAAAACATTTTTCACTTACTCCTAACAAAGGAAGTCTAGACAACAATTTCTGGTCATCTATAGAAACAGAATAGATAAGACAGAAGTAATTCAGATTTATGGAAAAATTTAAAATACGGCCTACAGTTTGCACTTTTTTCTTACTGAGTTTTTGCAGAACAAAATATAAGTTTCACCTCTTTTTTTTTTTTTTTTTTTTTGTGCCAGGAACCAAACTTACAACCTCATGTTTGCCAAACAGGGACTTACACTGCTGAGCTAAACCCCCAGCCCACACTTCTTTTAGACTCCTCTTTACCTTTACTGATAATGTTGTCAACAGCCAACAAAAGACAGGTAGCAGAATGAAGAAGAGAAAATAACTAAGGGCCTCAGTAGTCAGTGCCTAGATTCTAGTCCCTGCATACTAAACCTGTTGACACTCCCAGCCCCTAGTCCATTGTAATCAATCTGTGTAAAAATTTCAAAAACTCTTATTTGATAGATTCCCAGGCCCCACCTTCAGAGTTTCTTGTACAGTATATTTAAGGGTACACCTAGAAATCTGCACTAATAAGAATCCCCCAAATAACCCTGCCATCCTGACATAAACGGTTTTCAGAGAATACTTTGAGAAACACTTCCCTGGTTAATGTATAGGGCATCAACATTTATATCAACTTAGAGTTTATTAAAAATGTAAAAAATCAGGATCTACCTCAGGCCTATCAAACAGAATCTGCATCCATAGGCTTATTCAAGTTTCAAAAGTATTGTCCTAAATGAGGCATATTCTTCCTTCCTTGAGTGTTTTTCTTCCCTTAAGTTACATGAGATTGTTTAGATCAGTGGTTCTTATTGTGGGTCCCCAGAACTACTGAGTCAGAAACTCTTGGGGGAGGGGCCCAGCAATGATTGTTCCAACAGGGCCTCTGGCCCAGGTGGTTCTGAAGCATGGAATCTGAGAACCTCTAGCATAATTAATGCTATTGGCTTGCATTTTTAAAGTGAAATTCATCAGAATATTCAGTACAAATGTCAGCAGGAGTAGAGCAAATCAGACTTTTGCTTCATATCATTAGTCCCCTGAATCTACTGTACAATATCTCCTGCTTCACTAGTAAAGAGGATGCTTTGACTAATGCAAGCCTCAAAGGCCATGATCTCTTGTAGTAATTAATGAAATGCCACACTCCGAGAGCAACCTGGGCAGCTATGCTGCATAATGGTATCAGGGGATGAGTTGCTTGAACAGTTGAAGAAGAGAAAATAACTAAGGGCCTCAGTAGTCAGTGAATGAAAAATAACTTCTGGATCCAAATACCTTAGAGGTTATGAATTAGTATTTTTAATTCTTGGGGGATTGACACAACTGGAACAATATGAGCAAAAACTCCAAGGCTGAATGGTGCTCAGAAGAGACCCCTAAGCATCAACCTAGAGTACAGCTTGGTCAAAAGTTCAGGGACAATATGACTGGACAACTAAACAAGTCAAGTTCAATTAAATGCACTGACCATTATTTCTCTTTTTCTTGGACTTTTCAATACATTAGTATACTTAACACCTAACCTAGCACCAACTAGCTCTAGCTCTTTTCTTGTTCTCTCAGTCATAGGGCTGTCTCTGTTGCCCAGCCCACATACCCTTTCTTCTCTGTCTCTTCTTCACATTCTATGTTCCTTTGAACATATTTTTGCTCCCTACTCAACCCAATCTCTTTAATGAAAAGTTTCAAGACACCTCTCAAGGGATGGAAGAAGGAAAAGTAGATTTCCACATAGCCTGAAGCAAAGAAGCTGCTAATATATTGTCAATGCTGGTAATTTTCTTATACAGGGGAGTTCTATGTTATCTAGCTATCTCTGTGTTTCTTAATTTGCAAGTGTTTGCTGTAGATTTTATCATGCTATTTCTCAATGGAACTGAAGTACTAGTTTATCAAAATGTCAGCATAAAGACCAGAAGTCAAGCAAATTTGCTGCAATAAGGAAAGGCTGTAAATTTGCTGTCAGTTAAGAAATCCTCTTGAATTCAAAGTGCAAGCCCAGTTGAAAACATTTTTAATAATTGTTAACAAATGAGTGTGATGTTAACCCAGTGGACATGCACTTTAATCTTGTGCTTCGTGAAATTTCTCAGTTTTAATAATTGGGGCCAATTATTTATTCTATGATTCCCAGGGTTATCAAGGAATACAGAAAATATAAAATAGTATTCATTTTGCTAATTTCATTTGTTGTAACACGCATCTATCCCCCTTTTATTCTTTTTAAATGTTAATGATTATGTAACCTGGAATAACTTTCTTAAGTCTTAGTTATAGTTTGGTTGAAAAGCTGAACCATTTTAACATTGAAAATATTTGGAAACTAAGCTGATAAAATAAATTTTATAAAAGTTCTCATTGTGATATCTTGGATATAATAAGCACAAAGATATGGAACATGTAGGGAAAGGTCTTTTTATCTCCTTGGAATTTTAAGTCTTTTTATAATACCTAAAGAAATAAAGTCACAGAAGACAAAACATCCCTCAAAATCTATCAAAAAGCAATCTATCTTGCTTGAGTATCTCAATTAGCACATCTGTCTTAGTTACTTTCTCATTGCTGAAACACAATACCCGACAACCAGAATTTAAAGAAGGAAAGGTTTATTTTGGCTCATAGTTTGTAGAGGTTACAGTCCATATTTGACTGGCTCCTAGGCAGGGCAGAATAGCAGAGGGGCATCACAGAAAATTTCTCATTGCATGGCTAGCAAGAAGCAGAGGGAGATCAAATGAAGAGGGAGGAAGATATACGCTTCCAGGCCATGCACTCCATGACTTGCTTCCTCAGATCAGGCTTCACCTCCCAATGTCAAATTTAGCTCTAAACTTGTCAGTGAACTAATCTGCTGATGAGCATCAGACTCCCATGATCCAATCACATCCCGAAAGCTCCACCTGTGAGCACATACAGCTTTGGGGGGAGGGCATCTAGATATAAGCCAGAACAACATCCCTGAAGTCACATTCTCAATTCACCTTCTTGTCTGATATGTGGAGTGTGTGTGTGTGCATGTGCGTTTGCATGTGTGGAAAAACCTCTTAGCACATGGTAGAAAAAATGCAATTTTTCTAATTTTATGTTTCATTTCTTAATGAGCAATTTTTCTGCAACAACTTGAGTGGACTGGTAAAAGCTTGGCCTGATTTTTTTTGTGAGTTCTTTACTTTGGGCAGTGACTCAGCTGGGATGGACCTGAGATGTTTACATGATTGTTGTGGTATACATGGAGAGGCGCATTGCATTGGCCGTGGATTTTTTTGCTCTTGCAAAGAGCTTACAAGCAATAGGCACTCAGAACAAGTGGCATCATTAGTGATTGTCAAATATCTTAAGGATATAGGAGTGATGTAGAACTCTGATATTCGGTGAAAAGAGAATAAAACAGGGGCTCAGGTGTCCAAGGGAACTGGGTCCAAGAGTAACTCTGAGATGTGACATTGGGTAAATCTCTTAATCTTAATTCTTCACCTTTAAAACAAGATGAATATATGCATTTAACTTCCATTGAAATGAAGCAAGTTATCAGAGCAGTATTTACCAAACACATGGAAATCTTTCCACTTATGAGAATTATTGTTGGTAAAGATTTTGCAAAACAGTGTTTAATACAGGCACCTTCATATCAAGATTCTGTACAAATCGCAGGTGTCATGCAGGGCATCAGCTTCTAACTGAAAAGATCACTAAGAGAATAATTATTTTGTTTCCCAAAAGATAGGAAAAGTGGGCTGGCTCTTTAAAAACTTGGTATTTTGGAACTAATATTAAAATTGCATGGACAATTTAATCAATCAGTATTTTATAGCCTGGGTCAAATGATCAGGCCCACATTAGTATTCTCATCAAATGCTAATTTCTTATGACTCAATAAAGCAAACCACAAGTATTGAACTTAGTTTCTCCTATGAAGTCACTGGACTTTGCACTGCTGAGTGGAGGCTGAACTAGCACTCTTCGATAGAACTTGTTATGGTGAGAGAAGTGCTCTGTATCAGTACTGTTTCACATGGTTCACACCAGTTCCTTGAAGACTTCAAATGTGGCTAATGTGATTGAGAAACTAAATTTTAAATTTTATTTCATCTAAAACATCTTCCAGGTCAAATTACATGAGGCTAGTGACCAGCTTATTGGATGACCAGTGTAATTAAAGACAAAATTAATGACAATAAGCCGCATAAACTATAGTTAAAGAAACAGGCTCACAGGTGTTCTGTAACTGTAAAATTATTAGTGACTATGCATAGTGAGGTACATAAAGCAGTGCTGAGAATGCATGGGAACCTCAAATGGGCCTTGCTGGGTAGAGAAAGACAGGAGGGAGGAAAGAGAAAGGAAGATGTTCTGGACTGAATAAATAAAAAACTAGAGGCAATAAGGTTCATGCTATTCCTGGACAGGTAGGTAATCATCCAGAAAATTCCTGCTACAACCAAAGAAAAAATAAAATTGAATACGGGGTAGGTTTTAAGTACCACACACTGTATCAGGCACTTCATACATGTGGTATAATTTAATCCTTACAACCAGCTGATGAAGTACTCACTACAGTACTATTATCTTTATTTTATTTTTAGGTGGTAGACGCAGATAAGTTAAGTAATTTTCTCAAGCTCACACAGCCACAAAATAACAGGATAAGCTTTAGAACCCAAGTTCATTTCTTTAAGATGCTATGTTCCCTAACCACTTCATTTGACTGTAGTAGTTAAGAAGTTGGACTCTGGAGCCAAGCCAAGTAGTTAAGAATTTGGATTCAGGTGATGCATGCCTGTAATCTTAGCATTTGGGTGGCTGGGGCAGGAGGGTCATTGTGAGTCTGAGACCAGCTTGGCCTAGAAAGTGAGCTCAAGGCCGGCCTGAACTGCATAGTGAGACCCTATCTCGAAAACACCAAAGGGGGGGGGGAAGAAGTTGGACTCTGGACTCTGGAATTTTCCAACTTATATCTCTATCACGGGCATCTATAAATTGAGAACAAAAGAAGTACATCATTTAAGGTTACTGTGCTAAGATTATATAAGGTATTGCATGTAGGACACCTACAGGGCTGGCGGGTTAATAAGGGCTCAATAAATCTTCACATAATTATATTATGTCAGAACAAGTCTCAAAAAGCAGGAAAGAAATTAGGGCCTGCTTGAATAGGCATTAATCAACTAATGCAGCTTCTCGAACCATGGATTAACATGCTGAAATTGTTATAAAGAACAAAAGACAGGAGGGGAAAGAGGGAGGGAAACGAATCAGGAGGCCTCCAGAAGGCAGTTGTGGTCTTTACTGGGTCTGGAGATTCACATTCAAATGGTGAAAGAAGTGTGGCTTAATTTTTTCCCTAGAAATGAAAGTAATATGCATTGATTGAATATCATTTTAAGTTTTTAAAAAAGAGTAGGGAAGATTAAAATCATCAGTAATACCACATCTAAGAGATAATCATAGTATTTTGATGTATATCCAGATTTTTATGTTTGTGTCTGTATGTGCTAGTTCATTTTTTAAGTTTACTGAATTCAAAAGTAAAAGTCACATTTCTGAGATGTCATTCTATGAGTCTGACAAGCAGCCATCAACAGCACAATCAACATACAGAACAGTTTTGGCACCCCACCACCACCAAATCATTTTGCTGCCCTTCTGATCAAGCTGTCTTCCTATTCCCATCCCCAACCTGGTGACCACTGATGTATTTTCTGTTCCTATGATTTTTGTCCCTTCTGGGTTGTCATGTAAGAAGACTCATACAGCATATAGTCATTTAGAATCTCACTTCTTTCACTTAGTCTAAGACATTTGAGGTTATCCATGTCATTGCATGTATGAACAATTCATTTCTTTTTACCACTGAGTGATATTTCATTACCTAGACATATCACAGTTTATTTTTATGTATTAGTTGAAGGACATCGGGCCGTCTCCAGTTTTTGACAGTTATGGGTAAAGCCCTAAAACAATCAAAGAAAAGTTTTATATGGAAATAACTGTTTGTTTCTCTTGGGTAAATATTTAGGAATAGGATTATACTGGACCATATGTTAAGTACACGTCTAACTTTATGAGAAAATGTACAACTGCTTTTCCGAATAGCTGTACCATTTTATATTGCTACCACTGTGTACATGCCTCAACCAGCATTTGGATGATCAGATTTTAAGCCACTCTAATATGTATATAGTTGTATATCATAGTAGTTTTATTTTATTTTCCTTGTAACTAATGTTGTTGAGCATCTTTAGATGTGTTCAGTTATCTTCATACAGGAAAACTGTACCTATTTCCAATTTATATGCCTTTATTTATGTTCTACACCTTTCTGTATTTGCTAGGACCTCAGCACAATGTTGGGTAGAGTGGTGACAGCAAACATCCTTACCTTATTCCTATTCTTGGGGAGAAAGCATTGATGCTAGCTGTAGGTTTTCATAGATGTCCTTTATTTCCTTGTTTGTGAGAATGTCATGAATAGATATAGAATTTTTCAAGTGTTTTGTAAGAAGATCGAGATGATTGTATGATTTTTCTTTTTTAGTCTGTTGATATGGTGACTTACTTTGATTTCTCAGTGCTAAACTGGTCTTGCATTCCTAAGATAAATCCCACTTAGCTATGACATATTATTTTTCTATATGGCACTGTATTTGATTTGTATGTTAAAATAAAAACCAGAATGGTACTATGTCCATGCTGATTTGCAATTTTTTGAAAATTTGTTTTCTCTTTAAAAGAAACACATGTTTATAAGCAAAGCTCATCATGGTTACTTAGTAGATTATTTTCCCTGTTTTCTTTTGGTAGGGGAGTGAAAACCTAGTATACATATTTTTTTTCAGATTAGTTAAATTAAAAAACAGGAATGAGAAATTCCTGGCCCACAGAGACCAATTTTTCTAAGTAGCTGATAAACTCCAAGGATTATTTACATCTTTGAAAGAATGTGAAGAGAAAACTGCTGTAGATTTGAAAGCATCTTTATAAATGCTAACAGCAGAGAGATGAGAGTAAATCCAAGCACTCTCCAGGTATCTGGAGAATGCAAAATCTCTTGCCTTATGATAACTGTAAATAACCTTAACTACACATCAGAGAGCTCTGAAATGTGTGAAGAGAGTTCTGTTACAAAATACTTGCGTAGATAGATAGTACATAGGTATGGAGAGAGATCATCAACTGTCTTGACAAGTTTTATTTTAAAACATTTAAAATTGTTTTGAATTATTTCTTCCCAGATAGGAAGGTCATTTAATGAAGGAAGGAAGGAAGGAAGGGAGGAAGGAAAGAAAGAAAGAAAGAAAGAAAGAAAGAAAGAAAGAAAGAAAGAAGAAAGAAAGAAAAAGAAAGAAAGAAAGAAAGAAAGAAAGAAAGAAAGAAAGAAAGAGAAAGAAAGAAAGAAAGAAATTTCCTACTCCAAAAACATGCATTTGAATTTGACACTTTCTAGGTACCCATTTCAGACTTAGTTTCAGAATTCAAAGACTGATATTCCCTCACTCTGGTTTAATTTTAGAAAATGCAATCTAGTTACCCTTCACATCCTCATAAAGGAAAGTGGCTGGCTTTATTTTATATGTGAGGCAGAGCTTGAAATAATGGTAAATCTTGCCTAGGGCCTCAAGGATACTAAGCATAAATTTTTGGGAGATTTTGTTTTATTTTTTAGGGATGCCCCTCATTACCAGGCTTGAGTTAAGATGATTCTGGGCCTCTCAAAACATTTGTATGAGAGAATGAACTTCAATGATTGCACGTTTTCCCCTGTTTTATACTCTCCTCGCATAGACCACAGCTGAGAGTTTCAGAGAAAAGGCGCTTTCGGCAAGTGCAAAGTGCTATTGTCACGTTGCTACTGGAGCTGACGGTGAGAGCCAAGAAAATAGGACAGAATAGAAAGGAAGTAAAATAAGTCACAGTGAAACCTTCTCCCTCAGAGGAAGGAAAGCAAACACTGAAATATTGCTTTTTCCTGGCTGCTTATTAAAGGGGAAATTTGCCTACTGTGTTGGAAGAGTCTTTTATTCATCATTCTGTTGATGTGGAGCATCCAACTTGAGGTTTGTTTCTGAATGCATAACCCATTCTGTGTCTTAAGGTGATTTCAACTGACAGTGGGTCAGTTGAAATGGGTGGGTCAGTGGTTCAGCATTTCTCTGATTAGAAAATATGTTGACTTGTTTTAATCATTCAATGATTTAAACTAGACCCAATTCCCAGAAATAGTTTGATTTAAATGTTTGCTCCAAAGTCATATTTCTGAAATACCTAAAGTCACTATTTTTATGAGTTTTATTTTACTTTAGTAATGAATCTTATTTAAAATTAAATTGCTACTTAGATATGTTAATCGAACTTAACATAGTTTTGTCATTTTCAGAAATGTTTAGGTCCAGGGTATTGTAAATTAATCAACTATATAAAACCTCAAGTTTATAGGTATAGAATTATAGTGCCATATTGTACAATTAAATACCCTACATTCTATTTTCATTAGTCCAAGGTCACTGGCCTAAATTACGATTACACAATTTCTGTTATGATTGCTAGTGATTGGTATAATTTGACTAATTATTGCCTAAACAATGAAAGTTGGCCAAGACTCAAAGTGCACAAATTTTTTTATATGAGAAGAACAAGGAAACCAAATGCTTTCTTTTTCTTTTGTCTTTCATTGAGGGGCTGCAATTAATCATAAATATTGTACTGGGAGGGAATGCATAGAAAGCTTTCTTTCTTCTGTAGGATCATCTTTCTTGGATGGGATAGAAGGCAACCCTCCAGAGAAAAATAAATGACTATGTTTAGAGAAACATTACTGTGACTGACTAATTGGAAGGATGGTGGAAAATCCCACAGGAAATAGTCCTGAGCCTATGACTTCTATAGTCAATATTCTTCTTAGGCAGAGAAAACATTCCTTTTAATGGTATAAAAATCTATTTAAATTGAAAGTACCACCTGCCTACCCCAATCTGACCACAGATTCAAGAATAACCATTGACAGATGAGGAAATAATAAAATGTTTCATGAAATATTTGAAACTGGTATCTAGTTTCAGGCATTTGAAACTGGTATCTAGTTACCAGCATGAACTAGTAACTAGACAATAAAAATGTGATTCTATAGAAGATAATACCTTTTGAAAACCCATTTACAATTTTAGGCAGTTTAATATATTACATAATTTACTAACAACTTCTTAGTGTTTCTAGCCTTGCCTAGTAATTCCTGTTTTTGACTATGTTTTGAGTGAATTGATAAGAGAATTTAGTTACTGTCATTTTTCAAAGGCATGCAATTTTTGTGAGTACAGTTAATATAGAATCCCGCAACTGAGAATAGAAAGGTGGGAAAGAAAATAGTGTATGTGATTTATTATGCCTTAAGATGTTAGGAATTGCCCAGGATTCCTGGAATTCCTTAGCAGTACTAGGACTGAAGAATCCACTGGTCCCCAAAGGTAAGAGATGATGTTTAGTGTCCCACTGCTGAAAAGGTGCTGCTGAAACATCCCAGTTTCCTGGTCAGACTTGACAAGTTTCTTTCAGGCACCTTCAAGGCAACAAGGTTTTCCCATTTGGCGTGACACAAATGAGAGTTCAGTCTGTCTTATATCTACTTACAAATTCTAAGTGGAGAGTTCTTCCATCTTCTTTATTTCCTTGCAAAGAGCTTTAGACCTAGAATGTGTTCACAGAAGCTATAATTTCATGCTCATGAACTTATTATAACCCCAATGCTAGAGATATTCCAGTTGAAAAGAACAACAGACTGGATAGGGCACATCTTTTATGCTAGTATCACATTCCAAAACTAATAGCATTCTGAAGTACTGAACGAAATAAATTGCCTCTGGGGAAGCACAATATGGTATAAATAAAAATATGAGTTCCTTATTGACTTCTCATTTGGATTATTTTATGCTGCTTTCCTTAAAGATAGATGGCTCATTTCCTTGACAACTAATGACAGATAAGCAGAGATAAGCTGACCACTGTAGAGCTGGACTTGGGAAAACAAAAGAGGTATCTTCTGGAAGGAAACAAATCATGTTGTTGAAGCATGTTTGATCTGGAACCCAAGTGAATGAATTAAATTCTGATTTTGTTACTACCAGCTATGAATCCTAGGTAAGATGCTTAACTTTTGTGGGCCTCAGTTTCTTTATATAAAAAACAATACATAATTATACCTACATCAAAGAATTGCCATGAAGATTCTTGAAGATCACTCATGTCAAGCATTTGGTAACTTTTAGTTGCTTTAAAATTAATTTCACTTACTTTTATTCCTTCTGTGGATCTATTCCATCAGAATTACTCAGAATTAAATCTTTTTCAGAATTAGTCTACCAAAATTTAGACTACCTAAGAACTAGTTACTTACATTTGTGTGCTTGTGTGTATGAGTGCACAGTACTGGGGATAAAACCCAGAAGTGCTCTACCACTAAGCTATACCCTCTCCCCCTATCTTTTTTTTAATCTTGAGGCAAGATCTCCCTAAATTCCCCAAGCTATCCTCAAATTTGTGATCCTACAGTCTCAGCCTCCCATGTAGCTGTGATTACAAGTATGGATTGCCAAGCACAGCTCTTACCAGTATTTACCCTTCAATTACAAAAGAGATAAATTTCCAACAAAGTTCTCTCTGTCTCTATCTTTGTTTCTGTCTCTGTGTGTGTTCCCCTTGGTGTTAATGGGATATACTTAGTCCATAATTACTCTCAAAGTTGCTCAAGTGGGCCCAAAGCCTCTAAGAAATTAGGTAATTAAATGCAAAATTTACCGTCCAAGTTGCATTCCAATGATTTTTGAAAGTCATGGTTGTAGAAGTCTCTGATCCTCTGGGAACATACTTTTCTCATTTGTCTTGGTAGAGAGAGCTCTATAGTTCCGCTAGTCCCTTTCAGTCTCACAAAACTGTTTTTTACTGTAAAAGATGCAAGAAAATGTGAAGGCAGAAGGTACCTAAGCACCTACATAGCCTGGGGCTCAGCTGACCTTTGATGAGTCCATCAGTGGTTGAGTTCCAAAATGCATATTTTGGGTTGTGTGTGCATTATAGATTATTGGCTGGAATTTTTTAAGTAAGAAAAAAAAAACTTGGCTGTTTGGTTTAAGTCATAGAATTTGCAGGTGTTATTAAGAATTAATGTAGAATATTTTAAAAACTGAATTTTTGACCTGAAAACATAACCTTTGCATTTTAACTTATGGAGTTTATCTTATAATACAGGCAAATAAACTGTAGCAATATTATACTCCTTGGATGCAACAGGAAACATTTTATCTTTGTTGATGCTGCAAAATCGACTGAAGAAGTCAGTCAATTTATAAACTCTCCAAACTCATATTTATCCTTATAAAACTTACAAAATAATCTCAATTTACTTTCCCAAGTGATTCTACTATGCTATGTAAACTATTTAAGATGATGAATGTGTTGAGTTTACTTAATATGATGCTTTTGGAAATATGGTGTAATTGAAAGATTTGAGGATTAAAATTATTATCAGTTGAGTTGAAAAAATCCTTATTAAATAAGAACTTTTAAATTATACCTCAAAATGCTAGAGAAAACATTATAGACTGTTGCAATGTGAAATTAATGTCCCCATCATTGATATAAGTAGTACATCTCAATTTAGTTCATAATTGAGTGAATTATTTTTGATGATTCAGATTTTCCATATAGTAATATAGCTTTTAATTGTTCCTTTCTTTACTCAAATTCTGCTTCTAAATTAGTATATTTGAACAAGCATATTAGTGTCTCCCAGGAAGGTACTAGTAAATCGCAGAGCAAAGAGGAAGATTTCAAGGGAAGTAAGCAAACACATAATTTTATGAGAATGTAACCAACTCATTTATTGTTTTGCCCATTGAGTTAAAACAACATAACTCTTCTGTTAATAGTCTTCCTTCTGTTTTGCAACTTGAGACTTTATTTGTGTGCCTCACTTCCCTTAAGTTTGTCTCCATGGACACTAACTGTCTAATATGCCATATTATGATTATTTCTTTAATCCAAAATATAAATCAGCAATTCTTAGACTGTGTCTTTAATATCTATTGCATGTAAATGTAAATCAAGGATGTCTTTAGTTTTTTAAAAACAAACTCAAAATAGCTTTGTGCTGCAAGATGCTATTAAAAAAAGATGCAATTGAAAATTAGAATGAATGACTGTACAATAATTTGATTTCTAAGATTTGAAATACTATATGCTTGGAGCATTCTTGGCTACAGATGCAACTACCTGATTGAGGAAACGGGTTGCTAAGCAAACAACTGAATTCACTTAATGATATAACTAAAGTTATAACGGTTTCTATCTTTGGATTCCCATCCGCTCCTCCTAAACCTACAATATTTGGAGGTATTGTGTGAGTATTATGAATTAATAGGAAAAGTAGGCTTTGCTTCTTATATTCCACTGTTGAAATATTTAGGCTTTATGTATTATCATCATTTAAATTTTTGCCTTTCTCCAGCCAAATAAAATGCTACTATGTGATTTTAGAAACTCACTTTCTTCTATGAAAGGAAACAAAGGTCCATGTAATTTAACCAAATTATTTGTTTCCTCAAATTGTCTGCAACAGTGTTTTACCTAGAACACCAGCTACCCCTTGCCAGTGTTGTATTTTGCATCTGCATCTATTTCATTGACATAGCTCCATATATCTTAGAATAAAGTGAAGGCAAAGGCAAAGGAATGGTAAATTGAAAATCGACAATTTGAGGTAAGATCTATGATATTATTTTTCAGTGTATGATCTGAGGATTACTTACAGTGACTTCTTGGGTGTCTAAATTGTTGATTTTTGGGTACTTCCCCAGAACAACTAAGTTTTAGTCTGCAGAAGTGGGTCCTAGGAATATGCAATTTAAAGAAGCTCTCTAGATAATTTTTATGCATGTTAAAGTTACATTCCATAGGCTAATGATATCCTACATGTTCTATTGGAATACTAGTTTATATATTTAAATTGGCATAATAACAATACATTTTCATTTGAAGAATGTGTAATGCTTTGCAGTGGAGCTTAAGGAGTACTATAGAGGAGACCTGTGGTGAAAGGAAACGGCATACCATTTGGATTCCAATCCAGGCCCCATTACTTTGCTATGTGGACCTGGGCAAGTTACTGAATTCTTTGAGTGTCCAGATTTTTCTTCTTTAAAATAAGATTAATGCCACCCTTGTAGGATTGCTGTGAGATAATGGATATAAAATACCTAGCAGGCACTGGGCTTGGTATAGTCAAAGGCATGCAACTATTAATTACTGTCATTACCTAAGCTAACATAACTATTCTTTCCATGCCTCTCACCTTATCTTGTAAAGTGAGAATACACTGAATTCTACATTGTTTCAGACTTAGCTACCATTTATGGATTATTTCTGTCATCTCCTCCTCCTCCTCCTCCTCCTCTTCCTCCTCCTCCTCTCCTTTGTGGCTTTCTGCCTAACCCTTGGTCGTTTCATTGCTTGTTAGTCACCTCTAGCAGAAGGATGAAAGGGAAAATAAGAGATACTTCTCAAAATACTCATTTTTCTCATATGTTATTACTTCTAGCAAGGGTTTGGTTTAGAAAAGAGGCTGACATTGGTTTAAAAAATATTTGTGAGTTTTCTGAAGATTTAGTTTACCTGCTCTTTTTTTTAAGTTTCTGTTACATCTCTAATAATAGATACGTAGTAGTCATCCCCTTGAAATGCCCTCATTTAAAGTGTTTTAAATCAACATTGTACAGTAAAAGAATATTTCTAAATGATTCACTTTTGAATCTTGTTGCTTTCCTTACTTTGTAGGAAACCCCAGATTTGCTTTAAGGAGACTCATTACACAGACAAAAAGCTTTAGTATGAAGTAGGTCAAATTCAGTCTTCCTGGTCGTGCCTTTCGGGCACTGCTGACTGAGTTTCTAGATCAGCAGAGGCGGCCTGTGGCTGGGTGGATTCCTCAGCTGCAGAGCTTTTCAGTTTAGGTTCAAACCCAATGAGAAGGTGTCTGTGCAGTCTGCAGCCAGACTTGATTGTCATGCACAATGCACTCAGTTCCTTCAGACTGGAATTTTTGTCATGAAATACTTTGTATCTTGGCATTAGACGTCTACTGGCTGGAAAGGAGATCCACCACTGCAGCTGCAGAAGTATGAGATTCTGAAGGTGGTAACCACCCAAAACATACACTGCGCGGTAAGAAGGAAAATTTCTCTTAATCATTTTGCTGTATACCTGGAATCTGGAGTAGAGTGGGTCAGGGGTAGTATCTGAAGCTCTGGTGTTTTCTTTTCCCTGCTCATTGTGTATTGCCAGATCTGGCTCCTAACGTGCCTAACACTTGCCTTCAGATGGACTAATAATCAGGCTGAGATGTATGGCAAAACCAGCCCAGTAGCATGGCAACTCATTAAAGGAAGGTATTCTTAGTCACTCTACCTGGAACTGGGTCGGGTAGAAAGGAGGCATTCACCAAAAACTTACTGAATAAGCTGAAAATGAATTAGATATCAAGCTTAAAAGATGTTTGTTGAAAGACAAGAAGAACAAGAGAAAAAAAATGGAAGAAGGAAACATGGGATGATGATTGGTTTGGTTGAGCAAATTTGTTAACATGAAGAGAGTGCCCTTTTCAGTTAAAAAAATTATTATTTTTTGGCTCAAGGGTATCTAAGTTTCCTGCTACTGCTAGAACCTCCAAATGGGTTTCAGGGTCTATCCTCAGTAATACTAATGCTAATAATTTGACTGAAGAAATAACATCAGTAATAATGGTGAATAATAAGAGCCTATGTAGCAACATCTAATATTTATATAACACTTGCAACATGTGGGTTATCTTTTCCAACCCATTTGTAAAAGTTAATGAATGACAATAAGCATACAGTGACATTTTGCCACAGTACCATTGAGCTTGGTATAATGTGGTAGCTAGGACTTTCAGTACAGGAACATGATCTTGCAAACAGGTCCTAAAAGCAGCAGGCTACCCTGATTTCTCTAAATAAATACTGTTTGTGTATGTGTGCAAGTACATGCATGTGTGTGTATATGTATATGTGTGAATACATATAAAAATACATGAGGCCTACTCAGAATCATTTTGGTAATAACCTTAATTCTAGGAACTGAGTTGCTAACTAAAGCTAAATGTAATTTTTATCTTAATGTCATATCCTTTTATTGAGATCATTGTTTTCTGGGACGT
The DNA here is from genome assembly GCA_004027295.1 of Dolichotis patagonum. NCBI lineage: Eukaryota > Metazoa > Chordata > Mammalia > Rodentia > Caviidae > Dolichotis > Dolichotis patagonum. Next base: position 72,912 of record PVJX010004851.1, read on the forward strand.
TTCCAAAACCACAAATACAAATGGCAATGCATCTCCAGAAATTTTCCTTTTAGGAGAATGGCAGTATGATGACAAGGATGAAATATAGACTATTTTTTTAAAAGGTCCTAACTAGTCTTGTATTTTATAGATCTACTTATACTTCCCTTGTTTTTACATGTTTGCTGCTTTAACACTTTAGCTTTTGAAGATACTTTATTTAAATCCAATGAAGGCCATCTGGAATGAATGGAACAATAAATTTTACAGTCCTTGACTCTGTCCTGTGGAAAGGCCTTGGACTTCGAAGTAAGGCAGACTTGGGTGGTTTGGATTCCAGCTCTGCTGTATATATAGTATATATACAGCTCATCTGTATAACTTGGATAACTTTCTTAACAGAGTTGTCATCTACAAAACAGAGAAAGAGAGAAATAAGTCCTCAGGGATGTTGTAAATGTTAACCAAGAAAATATATGTAAAACTGTTTAGCACAATAAAATGACACACATAAGAAGTTTACATAATTACTTCTGTCTTGTCTTGGTCTTACTTATCTCGCAATATGCTACACAGGATAGGCTGTCTGTGTATACCTGTGTATCTGTGGAACTATGGAAGTATCTTCTTTCTCTGAGTTCTTTCTTCCTGTTTGTCTGAGTTCTGTAGAACTCGGGCAACATCTTTTTCTCCTAGACTATTACAAGTACAGGCAAATTTTTCTATACCAGCCTACTGCCTGCATTTTTATAAGTTTCTCACTCTCTCTCTCTCTCTCTCTCTCTCTCTCTCTCTCTCTCTCTCTCCACATCTCTCTATCTCCTTGCTTTGGTGCCTGCAGGATAAAGCCTAAGCTCTTTGTCAAGAATGCAAACCTTCCTCATGTATCTTTAGAGCTGTTGACTCATTTCTTGACTCATTTCTTGCTGGTCCTGAACTGTTCTTTCATCTTTGCCATCCTTTTTACTTCACTATACCTTTGTATTTTTTTCTTTTTTGTCAACTTAAAATGCTCTTCTTCTTTCCTCCACCCAGTGAATATCCACTATTCCTTCTCTCAAGCTCTATAAAGTATCTTTAAACTGCCTGAAGCCAAGTCTGTCATTCTCCTTTAGTCCTCTGTGGCTTCCATAGCTCTTTGTTTATATCTCTGCGATAGCAGCCTTCTGCGGTAATTAAAATACAAACATATTTGTCAATACTTCTTCCTCAATGTGTGACCTCGGGGGAAAATTGACCTCTGTCACTCTGTCTTTGTATGGAAGATGAAGATAGTATTAACACTCACCTGACAGAATTCTTTTAAATATTAAATGAGATAATCCATACAAAGCATATAGTACAATGTCTAGAACTTGATAACTGTTCAGTAGTATAGTATTCTACTAGAATAGAATAATGTCTCTATGAGTCCATTGCATAAACTGTGATCAGTTTCATTTTTGTATCTGTATTTTCTAGCCCAAGGCCCAGGTCACAGTAGATATTCCATATGTTTGTAGGAAGGAAGGAAGCAGGCCTGCTATTTTTCATTATTATTAATAAAGAGAAACTTTAAGCTGTATAATATTTATAAGGAAAGCCTATTGACTGGCTTTCCTCTTCTCTTTTAGTGGATACTGCTAGATCTTCAGTTTTACCAACCATAAAGTACCAATGCCTTTCAACCCCCCCAAAATCTTATAAGACACAATGTGCAAAAATTACAAGGCCTTAAGATGTCAGGATACCTCTTGACTATAGAAATTATACCTGGGATTTGGGGTATAGCTGAGTGGTAGAGTGCTTGCCTAACATGAAAAAGGTCATTGGTTTGATCCCCAGAATTCCTAAAGAAAAAACACAAGGTATTCTGAGGCACCCATGTCATATATTGCCAGGTATGGTGGCGAAAGCCTGTAATCCCAGCACTTGGGAAGGTGAGGCAGGTGAATCATGTGCGTTCAAGAGGCCTGAGCTACGTAGTGAATTCAACGCCAGTCTAAACTACACAATGAGAACCTGTCTCAAAAAAAACACCAAAGACAAAATCAAAAAAACAAACAACAAAAACTATACCAGTACTACACCCAACCCACAAAAGGAGGAAAAAAAATATTATCTCCTATATTAAGAATGTATATAAGCTATGAAATTAAAGAAATCTAGTAAAATGGAGAATGTATATAAGCTATGAAATTAAAGAAATCTAGTAAAATAAATTTCTAGATTTATTCACTTTCTGTAAATAGTGCCAATGGTTTTGTTTTCAGGAAATTTAGTTACCCAATTATCAACTCTTTTTTTTCTGAATTATTTGTTAGTAAAATGACACTATTATTTTCTTATACTTAAAATTAAAAACTCAGCTATTAAAAACACACACTGTGTTTCATTGTGATGAACTATATCAGTCCCTTTCTGTCTGGCTAAAAGTGCATTTTGAGGCCGGGGATTTAGGTCAACAGCACAAGCACCTGCCTGGCAAGTGTGAGGTCGTGAGTTTGATCCCTGGTACCAAAAAAAAAAAAAAAAGTGCATTTTGGCAGTAGGTACAAAGAGTTTTGGATCGTTGTTCTAGAGCAAGTAGTAATAATCATTTAGTCCAGCCAAGTTTATAATTTACCATCCTAACCATTTGCTGATCATTTCTTAGATACTCTGAAAAATTTTAATGCTATTTAATTTTCTTTAAGTTCCTTGTTTGCAAAAGGTAAAAATTCATGCATGAAGGCTGAGGGCTAAAGGTGAAGATTAACTAAATAATGTATATAAAATACCTAGTATAGTGTTTGGTATATAGTAGATGCCCGATCAATGTTATTTTTTTCTCTTCAGAATTTTGTTATGATACCATATTTTATATGGATTCACATATAGGTCTATCCTACTATATTATAAACTCATCTGAGGTAGTGATGATGTCATATTTAAGTTTGAATTCTTAGCCACCAGCACTGCTTGAAACATAATGTATTTAATACATATTTGTTGAAAGCAGGTTCCAAGAAAAGATAGGAGGGAAAAAAAGAAAGAGGAGGAAAAGGAGTAAATTAAATATTATGTAAATCTGTGTCCCATGAAGCAAAATCCTTACATCATTCATTATTATAGTTAACTTATTTATGTGTTATCATGTTACTTCTAATAATTATAAAAAATTGCAACATTATAAAAATATGTTTGAATATGGCTTCATAGTTTTGAATGAAAAAGTCCTGACATATATCCTTTTTGCTTTATCCTGATATAGATGAACAAACATTACTGAATGAAAATTTCTTGTCAAAAATGTAACAAATGTGAGATAAGGCCATGATTTTGATGGTAAGTGTCATTAATAGGTGGAAAATGTGAGGAGTATCACCATGTTTCAGGACCCTTGTGTGGCACTCAAAACATTTTGCAGTCTGAAAACTACTTGTTTCGTGACCTAGTCAAGATGATTGAATATAGGTAAAATGTATGCATTTTGTGCCTTTTTAGGGACATGCTTGACACATAATACAAAATGATACAATCTGTATGGTATGAAGTTTCAGTGGATGTCAGAGATATTATGCTTTTGGGTTGCTTAATTTGGTGTTTAAAAACACCTCATCTGATATCAAGAAAAGAACAAGAAGCTGGTACTACAGTTTCAGCCTTCTCCAGTAGACTTCTACTATCACTCATTAGTGTGTGCTATGGACCCTTCCTTTGTTTTACGCTTTTTGTTGTTATTCTTTTCATCAACCTATGGATTGTGTGTGTGTTTTAATTTTTAAAAATTTTAATGAGAAAGATTAAAATAATATAAAAAAGCATAAGAAGCATGAACAAATTCTTTTTTACTTTCTCTGTGGCCCTTCCCTCTGCTCCATCCACTTTTCTCTGGAGGTACTTTCCCCCTATATTAAATTGACAGACCTTTCCCCTACATTAAATTTATAGATACATGTGAGTATGCAAAGTTACTTAAGTTGTTTCCAGCTTTGTATACACTAGTACCTCAGTTTGCAAACTTGACCCTTTTCATGATTCTGGTTACAAACCAAATTGGATGGGAACCCAATCAAATTCAATAGTTAGGTTCCGTGTTGGCCTTCTGGGGAAATTTGATTTGGTTCTCAAACCAGTTCAGTTTGCATCCATAATTGTGGAGAGAACTGAGTACATGAACTGAGGTACCATTGTTTCACTAATCAACATGATTTTCTGCACTTAATGCCTTTTCATGTTAATACATATAAATAGAATGCTTTCTTTCTAGTAGTTGCAAACTATTCCAAAGCAGCTCAGTATGTTTATTTAACCATTCCTCTTCCAATTAGAATGTTTATTTTCACTAATATAAACAGTGAAGCAATGGATATTCTTATTTGTTTACCTTTCCACAGAACAGAGTCCTGGAAGTGGAACTGTTATAGAGCATGCCATTTTTCAGCGCCAGCTAGAATAATCATTTTAACACTTAATAATATCTTTTTGTTGTTATTCTTCCCAGTTTTGCATAAGATTGTGCCTTAACTGATTTTCCATGTGTATCAAGGTGTCATAAAGAAGCTTTAGCTTCTTAAGCAGAAGGAGAACAAGGAAAGATTGTGCCACTCTCGTTAATTCTATTAGAAAATTTGATGATGTCTTAATGTTTGGATTTTCATTATAACCAATTTTATTTAAAGTTGAGTACAGTTTAAACTTTATATAATTCTATCTTGCAATAGATTCAAAGAGAATTTAACTATTTAAATGAGGTATGCACTTACAAATATCCCATAGCATGAATTTGAAAGGACACAGAAAAATGTAATGAAATACTTGTTAGTAGATTATGCAATGGCAAGCCAGTTCTATCAAAGCCCCACAAAATGACTGCAGCTGAATTTAACATGTATTTTCTGAGTTGGAGGTGGGGTAATACTTCCACTATTTCCTTTGTATTAGAGAAAGAAAAGCACTTGAGTTTTCAAAGTTTGAAAATGATTTAGTATACAACTGTATGGATCATATTTTGAATTATATCCTTCAAACATCATAGACATGTCTAAGATCACAACCTCTTAAATAGGAAGTTACAAATAATGTTAAGGACCTAGAGCAGTAGTATTTTAGAAAATTATTATTGGATAATGGCTTAAATTATGGGCCATTTGGCCACACCCTTGGACTTCTTTATTTTCCCTGCGTCCTTCTCCACCTATCCTGTTAGCTGTGGTCACAAATGAAAGTTGACCTTCTACATTTATTGTTAAGCTTATGCTACAGCTTCAAAAATCAGAAAATTCCAAAGTGGAAAAAGGGTCCTTGGAGATCACTGACTCTTTTCTTCAGCCCAAAGCAATAAAGCATGGAGACACAAATCGAAACTAAATATACTGTGGAAAAACTGCTAAACAGTAGTATTTGGAAAACATAGGTAAGTGCAATTTTGCAAAAATGATTAAACTGAAATAGGATTAGCAAACATTTAGGGCTCAAGATTAACACAGAAATTAATTTCTTAACAAGCAGGTTATGTTAGCTACTTTCCCATTACAGGGACACAATACACAGCAGCCATAAATTGAAGTAGGAAATGTTTATTTTGGCTCAATTTACAGATGTTTCAGTATGTTCAGTTGACTGGTTCTAAGGAAGGGAGGCATGGCAGGGGGGAACTGCAGCAGCATAACAGGCAGGAAGCAGAAAGAGATCAAGGAAGAAGGGAAGGAGCTGTATCCCTCCATGTCACACCTCCAGTGACCCACCTCCTCAGACCAGGCTTTGTCTCCAAAACTCATGTTTAGCTATAAACTTATTAATGGACTAATCCACTGATGAGTATTGTGCCCTCATGATCCCATTGCCTCCCCCAAATCCTACCTGTGAGTATATGAGGCTTTGGGAAGACATCTAGATATGAATCATACCATGGGCTGTCTTGGTTCATTTAATTGTTTCCAGTGTGATTATATAACTGATCATTTTTTCTGTAAGCCTTGAAAATTAGTAGTGCTTTTCAATTTTTTATTTGTGTCTGTGTCTAGAATCTCATCCGGTATACGCTTCATCATGCAGTGGCCAATCAAGGACCTATTTATACCCTGAGAATTTCTGACTAGTTACTTGTGACCCTAATTATCTCATGCAGCACTTTCTAGTTTATATCTGAACCATTTCCTATTTAGTGTATTTTTAGGAAGCTCCTCTTCTGCTGACTCCACTAAGCAATCCTGGGAAAGCTTCTTGAAAAGACTGCTCAGCAGCCCTGAATCTGCAAATGTCTAATCAGGATGCAAAGCCTACTCTGCTGGTTTGGAGAGTCATTTTCCATGCGTGCGTCAATCTCCTCACAGCAAAGTGACTGTGAAGGAGACTAACCTTTTCAGAGGCCTACAATGTGGTTTAGACCCCATCTTTTCCCAGGAATGATGAAGGTCTTTGTTTTAAAGGAAGGGCTGAGATGAAGGAAGTCTCAGTACCACATTCCTAGGTCTCTAAAAGTTTTCTGAGTTTGCATACCTCATTTTTTAGGCTCTATTTTTCTCATTCCCATTGCCAGTTAACCCCTGGGATCCTTATCATGTTTATTTCATCTTTTTTTGGGGGGGTACCAGGGATCGAACTCACGACCTCGCACTTGCCAGGCAGGCACTCATGCCACTGAACTAAATCCCCAGCTTATTTCATCTTAATAGAACTCCTTAGCTTCTTATGCAGTGTAACTTTGTATACATGGGTGAAATGCAAACATACTAAACCCTTGTTCAACTGATACTGATTTATTCTAGAGAATAGTGCTATTGCTCCAAGTTGAAAGCTACTCTTGCTAGCTACTTAGTTGCTCTTAGAAGATTGGCTTCCCATTTGTTAAAGGAGAATCTCTTCATTTCTAGACTGCCAGTATTTCAGAGCAAAGATACTTTCTTATATTTTATATTAGTCACTTTCTAGTCAGTAGACAAAATAACCAACACCAGAAGGAGAGGTTTACTTTAGCTCACAACTTTATAGAGATTTCAGTCCATGGTCGGTGGCTCTGTGGCAGAAACAGCATAATGGAAAAGTATGTCAGAAGAAAACTTTTTAATCCGTGGAGGTCAGGAAGCAGAGATAGAAGAGAAGAACCAAGGAGAATATACCTTTCCTTTTACATCCCCAGTGACTCAGGGCTTCTGGCCAGACCCCACCTCTTAACAGCATAATCAGCTGTGAACTCACCAGCGGATGGATTAATCCTGTTAAGTATAGCATCCTCACGATCCAATCACCTTCCAAAGGCACCACATTGGAACATGAGCGTTTTGGGGGGACATTTTACATCTAAACCATAATACATATAATAACGCATTACAATTACTGTATAGCTAAGGATGACAGTTATTCATATGGCTAACTAAAATATTCACTGAGAATTAAGATAATCGACAAAAGGAAAAGATATGTGCATGACATCTAGATATTATATATGCATATTTTTGTGTAAAGTCATTTTAGTTTTGCATAGAAACTCATTTTAGGAAAAACATAGTAAAACAAGTGCTAATGATAATTCTAGCATTGTATTACTGAAGAAAAGTAAACATATAAAATAAGTCTTTAAACATTAAAGTCAAAATGTGACTGAATATTTTAAAATTAAAAGTATGATAATTTATTGGAATTTACTAAGAACATCTCCAATTAGAATTTAGTTAAATCATTTACTCTTAAAAATTTCCTCCAAATTATATTTAAATAAGTAATAATACTAATATTAAATTAATATTTTATGATATTGTTCAGTATTTAAAAATCATGCAAACCTCTAATATAGCAGCATTATGATCTTAATCAGTTATAATCAAGTAGGATAAACTAGACAAATATTGAGTGAGTAATCATCAGTAATAATGAAAGTAATTTTAAAGAAGAAAATCAGCTACAATTATTATTTCAATAGCTTACTCATTATTATGAAGAGAACATAAACAGATTCTTTTTGCAAGTTCTGCAGAAATCACCTTCTAATGAAAATACTTCTCTGAACTCTTTCATGACTTACCTATTATAGGATTCTTTGGACAAACTCCAATGTTTCCATTGATGTCTCTATTGTTTATAAATTACAGGCTATGGTATTTTTGTTATAGCAGGCCAAACACACTAAGATATTAAGATTAGACAATCTGAATATTTCTGATAGATTCACTAAACATAAATGTGTGGAGATACTAGTAAATTTTTTGATAAGAATAATTTCTCTAGCATGAAATGCATATTACTACTGCTACCCGTGGACACGAGATCCACACAGACTTAAAATTAGTTATGTATGGTTGCTAAAGGGACCAATATAATCAGAGCTGTTTTAAAGCTCAAAGGATTCTAGAAGAGCAGCTAATCCAATCTCTTCATTTTAAGGATAATTAGGGCTTGAAAGAGAGATGTCATCTCATGTGTTCAAGGAGTTACTGAAGACCCAGGAATGATCAGCTTCTGTTGTTATTTCCAGTATTCAAGTTTGGAGGCCTTAGAGGACTGACTTTTCCTAACAACTCTTGAATTAGTGTGTGAAGCATTGTCTGAAGACTTAACATATTGTGTCTCACATTTTTAATATATGCATAAAAACCACTAGTATTAACAAAACCCACTGACTTTAAAATAAAAATTCATTTTTTTTGTTATTTTGCATTTGTTATAAAAACCATAGAAATTTTTGGAAGTGATGATCCCTTTTTCTAATATTTATTAAAATCTTGGATAATTTAAAAGGTTACAAATGTTGGAAAAGGTTAATGATTTAATTCTTCATTTATTCATTATTGTTACTACTAGGTATGGGAATGGCATATCAGTAGTGCTGATGTAAAGATGAGTCTCATATTAAAGGCACAGACTATTCCAATGAAACATATAATGCAATATATGATGCTAGTGTATACAACATGCCACTTGGGCATTTTACCGTGTGGTCATATCAAGTGAAGGGTAATGCTTTTGTTTTCGTGGCATGGGAAGATACATAGAATATTTGATTTTTAAGGTATTTTTTCACTTGACCAAAGAACTATCATGGGAACATTCAACTAGTCTTTTACTAAATTAACCAACAACCCATCTATCTCTGTTTTTTTCCCCAGTTGACACGTAAAAATTGTACATTTTAATGTGGAATATTATGTGATATTTTGATACAAATATACATTGTTAATAGTCTAACCATAATATATATTGTTCTAACCATGGTACTGTGCCTAAAACTTTTATCATTTCTCTATTGTGAAAACATCGAAAGGTTTTCTTCTAGCTTTTAAAAGTATACAGTACATTACTATTAGCTACAGTCACCTTACTGTGCAGTAGAACATCAGAACTCATTTCTTCTATTGAACTTTTAGTCAACCAAAGTTTCAGCATTGATCCCGCCCCTCTACTCTCCAAGGCTCTAGGAACCATAATTCTATTTTCAACTTCTGCAAGGCCAACTCTTAGATTCCATGTGTGAATGTGATCATAAGGTATTTATCTTTCTGTGCTGGACATGTTATTTCCCTGGACATAATGATCTCCAGTTCCATCCTCGTAATCGAAATGTCAGAATTTTGTTCTTTTTATAGCTGAGTTACCATTCCATTGTATATCACATTTCCACTGTGAGGATTTATTTCTATATACATAGATATATATACACATTTTCATTGCACATTCATCCTTCAATGAACACTTGGTATAATGAATAGTGCTGAAATGCACACAGAAATATGGATGTCATTTTTGATAGACTAGTTTTACTTCCTTCGGATTTGTAAAATCAGCATGGTATTGGCAAAAAATAGATCTGAGGATCAATGGAACGGAATAGAAGATACAGGCACAACTACAAACACACTCATCTTTGACAAAAGGGCCAAACATGTTAACTGGAAGAAAGATAGTCTCCTTATTAAATGGTACTAGAAAAACTGGCTTTCCACATGCTGAAGATTAAACAATTTTTGAGGAATCTCCATAATGCTTTGTATACAGATGTGCTTATTTATATTCCTACCAACAGTATATTAGGATTCCCTTTTTCTACATCATTGACAACACTTGTTATTTTTTGTCCTTTAGCTATGAAGTGCTAACTCACTGTGGTTCTGATTTGCATTGCTGTAAAATTCATATGGAACCACACACACATGCATATTCTCCCAAGTAGCCAAAGTAATCAAGAAAAAAGAGCAGAGCAGGAAGAATTACATTATCTGACTTCAAAATATACTACAAATATATACTGATCAAAACCACATGATATTGGCATAAAAAGAGATGTGTAGATCAATGAAACAGAAGAGACCCAGAAGTAAACCCAGGAGTCTACAATTAACTGATTTTTCAGCAGTTGTTAAGAACATGCACAACGGAAATGGTACTTTTCTCATAGTGTGGGTAGAAGTAGATACTCATATGCAGAAAAATAAAACTAGACCCCCATCTCTCACCATACACAAAAATCAACTATGAAACTCCGGGGGGGTGGGGCGGGACAGAGGAAACACTTCACAACATTGCAATGGGCAAGTTTTTCTTTTTCCTTTTTCAACAAGATCCCCAAAGTTAGGAAACAAAAGCAAAAATAGACAAATCTTTTTACTTCAAACTAATTAGCTTTGATACAGCAAAGGAAACAGAATGAGGAGACAACCTACAGAATGAGAAAAAATATTTTTGCTGATTATACATCAGACAAAGAACAAATGTCTAGAATACAAAAGGAACTCAAATGCAAAAAAAAAAAAAATCCAAATAACCTTATTTTAAAATGGTAAATGACCAAAACAGGCACTTTTTCCAAAAGAAGACATACATTAAACAGGTATGTGAAAAAAAAATGTTCAGGTTCACTAATCTGGTTTTGAAACACCACTATAAAGCCCACAAAACCCTATAAATTTTTAAAATCTACACTACCAGGATGTTCTTCCTTCTTTTTAATTTTGTGGTAGTGTAAGTTTATTTCCCTTTGTTTTTTCTTCATTTCATCACTCATACAATTGAAAACACTTTTCCTTTTCTCAAGCACAAGAACCTATTACTTCTGCTTTTATGAAATATATTTCCCATAAATTGGTGCACTCAGAAGTATTTGTATTAAATTGTGCTCGATGAAGAGACAGTGAATAACACATCACTAGAGTAAAACATTCTACAGTGAATCTGCACAAAGGCAGTTTGAAAAAAAAAGAAAACAAAAGAAGAAATAGAGCTGAAGCATTGTCTCAGAAACCTTAACAAGAGAGCTGGAATAAACCTTTATGTCTATTCAACAAACCAGCTGGACGTTCACAGAACATTCTCCATGTTTTCTCTGCTCTTATGTGCTGTAGTTTCCGTGTTCACCCTGATGTATGCATCTCATCCCCATTAATTTTCATGAGTTTTATCAGCACATCAAAATAGATACATGGGGAGCTGTTGCCATAGACCCTATCCTTAAGTTTCTCTTTGCATTTAAATTACTTTAGGTGAAAAATCAGTTTTGTATTTAAAAGAAATTGAAGATTTTTAGCCTAAAACTTGGCCACTCAGAAAAGCCTAGATTTTGTTTGAAAATTTGAGAAAGAACATACATGGCTAAAAAGCTATGAATATTATTTGTATTGAATCATCACACATGTGTAAAGGTTTTTAATTCTGTAATTTTCTGGACCACTTTAAAAGTTAATATTTTAAGTATTTAACTATATTATGATTTTTTATATTATTAACTAGTTATTCTGCTGGCATTACTATTAACACTACCAGGAGGACTTTCTGTATAACAATTCTGTGTTTTCTTTGTTTTAAAACACCCTTTTATCACTTTTCTTGGAATGTCTTGCTACAGGTTTAGTTATATTGAAGGAAATAAAAACAGCGTATGAAGGAGGAATAGCTTCTCTGAAATGGAATTTTTGGAATGCTCTTTTTTCAGATGAGTTGCAGACTTTTAAATTCCACAGAAACCCAAATAAAAACAGTTACATGCCAGTTAAAACAAGCTTTCGCTTGGTCTCAGAGTGGCCACTTTGTCATTTGGAGGCATGGCCCTCACATGAAGACTGAAAAAAACAAAACAAAACTGAGATTATGAAAAAACATGAGTCTGACAATAGAAGAGAAAAACAACAGAGCTGATGCAAAGTGCCTCTAATATTTAGAATGTGAGTTTAGAGGGGCCAGGGATTTAGCTTAGCAGCACAAGTGCCTGCCTGGCAAATGCAAGGTTGTGAGTTCGATCCCTGGTACAAAAAAAAAAAAAAAAAAAAATTCCAAGTGTAGAATGTGGGTTTGGAAAACAGCCTCACCATAAAAGTGATTTGAGCAAGGTAGCTGGTCAGTTTGGTAAAGGAGAAATTTTTATCCATTCAAATTTGTTGCTCTCTAAAATCCTCTACCTCTAATTCTACCTCTGTTCACATGTCGGTTATATTTAAAATGAGAATTTGTAAACGATGAAGCTATTATACTGTGACAGAAATTGACTTTTTTGCTCTTCATCAAAAGATGTAATCTATAGCTCTTCTCAATTAAGATCCAATCTTGTGACAAAAAAAAAAGGAAAGAAAGAAAAAAAGAAAAGAGCATGTTTTAGGCAGAAATAATACCTTTAATTTTTTTGGCTTGAGCACAATTTTTGGCACATAGTGAATGCAAATTGATTGTTGCTGAATAAGAGAATGTATCAAATTTGTACTCCAAAGAGAACATCTACCTAAGATTCAAAATTTGTGGTGATTGTATTATACTAACCCGTATAATTTTGGAATGTTTTGAATGAAAAGAAACATGATTAGCCCATATACATTATTTAAAAATATCTTCTTTTTTAAATTCTAAAAATATTTAGATATATATAAGAAACTACATATAATAATGTAAGGTAAATATATAAAAAATACAAAATGAATATTAGCAGGAGCCAAGCACCATTTTATTTTGATGTATTTTTTCCAGAATGTTTAACAATTCATATTTGTACAAATTTGAGATCATACTGAATTTTCAGAATATATAAAATTTCAAGTATAGCATGTATATAAAATAACCCAGAATAAACTAGAAATAATTACCCTACAACCTACTTATATACTATATGTATCACTTTTAAACAGTAACAACAAAATTAAAGCAAAAATTAAAGCTAAATAAGATTTAGATAAATTTATTAGGACAAAGAGGACTGAGTAGCATTCTAGATATCTAATTTGTCAGTATTGCTAAAATATTCATGCTTTTCATAAAAAAGTCTATTTTCAAATAGGGACATTTTTTTCTTATATTTTCTATGTCTTAAGAGAATTTGAAGGCATGAATTCTAAGCTGCAGGTATGCATAATGGCATCTGATGAGAAAATATTGCTGCAAATACATACGATTGTGATGAATTAGCTAAAATGTTTATGGTATTATTCAGTGGTAAATTATGGCAGTGGATTATAGTGAGTTAATTGATGAGGTGATTGGTGATAAGTTTCACCCTCAGGTAAACTCAAAGAATAGTCAGCAGCCTGTTTCATTACAAGGCAAACATACAGAACATTGTCAAAGCCAGAGCTCTTTTATTAAAATAAGGATGACACTTGGGCTGTGTACCACGGTAACATGAACCCGTGGGCCACACTGCAGATGTGCACACAGTAAATCAGAAGTGAGTGTCCCAACTGCAGTAACCTCTTTTCATTCTAATCCTTAAATCACTGTGGCACATGATTTCTTTTGGGGGAGGGAGTCGCCTTAAACAGCAAAATATTACAGGTGTGACAGTATTTTGAGGTGTCAAATGAAAAGAACATTTTGAACTGTTCTAAAATTGTTTTCCTCTGACTTCAAAGAGTCAATTCACTTTCAAAGACACTAACTGAAAATAAATCAGACACCAAAGAGAGCAAGTTAGTTGCAGTCCATCACTTTAGATTGATATACCTCAAAGTCCTGCTCAAAGATCACGTTGTTGAGGTGGAGATTTCAATGGTAAATGGATCAGAGAATATATTGGTCACTGTTTAATAATCTTTCACTCAGATATACCCAAAGTGAGTATATTTTTTAAAAAAGTAAATAACTAGAAAACTGCACCAAAAAACACAGGGAAAGAAAGTTCTAAACAACCAATACCGACACAAAAAAGTACACCAGCTGTAGATGCCTGTTATGGATTAAAAACTGGTGGATAACTTAACGCCAGCTGGATTACATCTCCATGCTGCTGAGCGGAGATGTTTCACCTGAGGAAGGTTGCCAGCATAAATGGAGACGTGGAGAAGGAGAAGGAAGTGTGTTAAGGTGTTAGTGCGTTGAGGCGCTGAGGCATTGAGGGTTCTCCTAAGAGTTGCTTTTGAGCCGTTGGTTCTCCTGGAGAAGCTCTATTCCTTACATTGAGCATTGGCTCCTGGCTCAGGAGGGGAAGGCCTGTGCTGCTTGGTCTCCAGGATGAACTCGTCACACTGGCTTCCTGGCATGTACTTCACTGTGCTTGTCGTCGGAGGAGCTTGGGGCCTCTGTGTCACTGAGGATGGCTGTGGTGCTCTTCAGGACAGCCCTGGTCTTTGTTGTGAGTCTGACTTCTCAGCTCCAGTGTAAAACACTCAACCTATCAGCACAGCTCCCTCACCCCGCTGGCATAGACTTCCTAGCTTCCACGGCTGACCTTTGGGCCTTCCCAGCACAGATCCGTAAAAGAGACTGGTGTGAGTCCTTCTTGTGGGCTCTAGACCTCCAGAGGCATTGTCATGAGCTCTGGGTCTTCATCTGGACTCATGTGGGACATTGCTGTGGGATTCAGGTCCTTGGCTAAATATTCTGTCTTTAGTGTTGTGGATAGATTTCCTGCATTTTCTTGGGTTAACTCTGGGTGACCATCATAAAAATAATTTTATAAACTCCTGTCCTGATTCTAATTGTGCTCTTCACAACTGCTAACTACAACAATGCCCTATAGAGAATTTTACTCAATGACATTTTATCTTTTACAGTTTTTTTTTTTTTTTTTTTGGTACCAGGGATCGAACTCATGACCTCGCGCTTGCCAGGCAGGCGCTTAAGCCACTGAGCTAAATCCCGGGCCCTCTTTTACAGTTTTTGCAAAATGGGAAAAAGAAGTACTTATCACATGTAAGGAAGTGGATCTTGGGAAGTGTCATAAGGAAAATAAAGCCATTTTATATTAAGAAAAGATTTTAAGGGTTTGTTTTGAATTTAATCCAATTTAAACTCAATCAGAAGACAACTTCCTAGATTTAAAAAGGGCAAAAGATTTGATAAGATATATTATCAAATACATTACACCAATGCTTTGTAAGCACATAAGATGTCAGCCATTCTTGGACTGGGGGGAAGAGAGAACAGTGGCCACAGCACTGGGAACCAGCGCCATGTGCAGGCCACCACTGGACTGGGAACAGCTAGACTCAAGCCTCTCCCTGTGGGTCAGCACCATTTGAGCACTAGAGGGAGAGCGAACAGTGGCCGTACCAGCAAACAAGCCTGGTCTGGGAACCAGCAACATGTGCAGGCCACTGCTGGACTGGGAACAGCCAGACCCCAGCCACTCCCCATGCCCCTGCTGGCACACAAGAAGTACCAACTCTCCCAACACCCCCACCCCCACCCCGAAGCATCCAACCAGCTGATCAGAGAAACACAGGCTGTGATGATTGCTATCAAGGTGAAGTGCAATTGGATGCCTGTGGTGCTTTGGTGTTTCACTAACATTGCAGGTCTAGGGCTGGTGGTCTGATCATAGGTTCAGAGGACAGCAGTACACAGTGTAGCATCTAGGGGGATCTCCTTCTGAGGGTTGTAGTCATTGTTGATTCCCTGTGGTCTTGTTTTGGGGTCCTATACCATTTCCATTGTTTTGTTGGGTTGGGTTTTATTCTCTTTTGTTTGATTACATTAAACCTGATGGCAGGAGAAGCTATTTCAAGGATAGCAGCATATATTATGGCATCAATTTTGGATTTATTATTGGCTAGTTTTGAAATCCTTTATTGCATTCATTGTTTTGTTTTTACTGTTTCTAGTCTTTTCTGTTTGATTTTTACTATGTCTGAACTTATCTGCAGCTATTTTGAAGACATCAGAAGGCACTGTTAACTATTGTTGATTTCATAATGTTTTGAGGTCCTGTATCTCTTACACTGATTTGTTTTGATTGACTTTATTCTGTTTTATCCTCTTTAAAATAAAAAAAAATTTTAAAAGCACGTAAGATGTCTAATGTCATTCATCAGAGAAATGTGAGTTCCAACTGTCATGAGATACTACTTCATACCTATTAGAATGGCTATAATAAAACTGCTAGAGAATAACAAGTGTTGGCCAGCTTAAAGGGAAACTAAAACAGTCATATATTATCAATGGAAATATAAAATCTCTGGAGAAAGAAAGATTAATGGTTGTTTGGGGCTAAAGGTGGAAACAAGATTGATAATAAATAAACAGAAGGAGAGAAAAAGATATGGCCTAAATAAGTTACTGAACAGGTCTGTTAAGACCCAGAATTTGTATGCCATGGATTGTATTTCTCAGAGCTGTGCTGCTTGGGAGTGTTGTACTGCTTAGGTGATGAATAAATTTGGGAATTTTAAGAATTGTGGGCTTAGTAAATACAAGGTAATCTTTTGGCAAAGAAGGTGCGGAGTAGGGAACCTTACAACATGAATGGGAGAAGTTTGGTCTGAGATGTCTGGAAAGCCAAAGCTAGTGAAATAGATTTTAAGAATTTGGGTTTGAACAAAATAAATTTACTTGGTCTCCTCAAGATGAAGGTTTTTGTTACTTTTTTTATTAGTATGTGTTTGCAATATATAATTCTTACATTGATACAGATAAATAGCACATCTTAATTTTTCATCTTTGTAGGGAAGAGGGAGTAAGGGTCTCAGACCAAAAGGTAAACTAAAGCTAATAGAACAGCCTTGTTTTGGGAGTGGTGGTAGGAGTAGATGGGTGTTAAATAAGTATAAACTAGAAAAAAGTGAAGCCTGGTCTGTGGAGTAACTCTGCAAAGTAACTTCAACTAAATGTGAAGAGTGGCAAAGCACCATTTTATGGATAAGAAAACCAGCTCAGGGAGGTTCAGTGACTTTGAAGATCAAAACATTAAGCAGAACCTGAGCTAAAATTCAGTTATACAGATTTCCCAGTTCAGTAGCTTTCCATGACACACTAATTTATACGTAACAATTCCTTTGCACTGAAGTAAGGCATTGATTGAGCTATGCTGAGGAATATAGAGTGATGGAGTAGCTCTACAAAAGAAATGGCGCAGTTTGGAATAGCAGTCCTCAATTACCAGGGGCAGTAGAATGGAAAGATAAACCAGGTATTAGTAAAGCCAAGTGGGAAATCACCCGGATGACAAGTTATCATTTACCTTGGGTCCAAGAGGGAAAGATTAGAACCTGTGGAAAGATCAGCTTCACTTTATTAGCATAAGTAAAAGCTATCTGTTGTCTGTACCCAAATGCTTTTGAACGAGGTCATAATACAAAAACAGTTTAAAAAGACTACATGAGACCATTTGTAATGTAGACAACACTATTGAATGGTAATTTTACATGTTGAAAAAGCAATGTAACATGCTTTTGTTTGATATATTTTGTTCTGTAA
>PVJX010004852.1:0-90486 GCA_004027295.1 Dolichotis patagonum
AGAGAGAGAGAACAAGAATACAAGCATTTCAGGAACAATGGCAGAGAGGCCTCAGAGAACAGGGCAGACAGTGGAGTGGAACAGAAAAATAGACAATCAATGGCAGAAAAACAGAATAGCAGAAATAAGGCAGAGAAGATTGGCTGTAATCTCTAGTATAGATGGCCTTGAAATATTAACAGAGAGAAACACAGGTGGAGTAGATCAGGATATAGGGTCCATTGAGATGCTCTATATAAGGAGGCAGTGGGACCCAAAATAAGCAGTGCACCCTATGGGAGTGAAAGGGGAGGAATTGTCTAAAAAAGGAAGGCAGAGGATATTGTTAATTGGATAACAAGATTTAAAATTTACATTATTCTCACCACTCTGCTTGGATGGATTACATGCTGTTCCAGTTTGTCTACTTACGCTAGACTTGAGGACATGGTTAGCTGTCCTAAAAATAAGAGGACATATTATGGTAATCATCCCTAATTTCCTATCAACTTAATCTGAAGCCCTTTATAACTTATACTGTCTTATTATGACTGATCTTATTTGAATCTGGGTTGTTAGATTGCTACTTTATATTGACTGATTTTATTTAAATCTGTTATGATTGATAGCATCAAGTCTAAGAGTATAGGCAAGTACACTGAAGATGACAAGATTCATTAAGATACCCACTCTGGTTTGATTATTACTTGCTTTTGAAGTCTTATAATGTCTCCAATGCTTTGTTTTTATTAATGTTGTTATATACTGCTGAGACATTATGGTAACCATTGTAGATCACCTTGTATTGTGGTTATATGTGATTTTTTTTGCTTCATGCTTTTCTAGGAATTGTTTTGTTTTATCTTGCTTTGTTTTGTTTTTACGTCTAATACAGAAAGGATAGATATACATTTAGAGACTCATGCATGTGTAGAGCTTATAAATAGTTTACAAGAACCAACTATGTAACACATGTTGAAATGAACAACTACTTTGAAGAAAAAGAGACACTACAGTACCCAGTGCTGATTCCATAATGTCATGATGTGTAATCCAGCAAAATTATCATTCTTTGTTCAAAGTGATTTTAGCTTGTTTTTTTTTGTTTAAGTTCAACACACATGAAGGTATGGACAGCTGTTTTGAGGAGAATGAGAGACACTATGACAGACATTCTCAGCTTCCCTATTGTCTGGTCTTGAAGACCTGAAACACCCTCCTCATCCTGCTCAGATCAATTCCATACTATGTTGTTTCATGTGAATTCCCTGTATGTGACAATATGGACAACTATTTGGAAGAAAACAAGAGTCAATACGATAGAGAGTGAAAAAAAAAAAAAGAAAGAAAGAAATGTGCCCTGTGTTCCACTTCATTTTCAGTTAATCTGCCCAGCATTTCATAACCTCTCGGTTCACCGGTGAAGGGCAATGTTTATTCCTAAAAATATAAACCACTGGAAAAATGTTTTCCATGCAAATTATAAAACTGTCACTGAATTATTTTAGAAGAAAGTGATTAAATTTGATAAATAAATTTTAAAACAGGTAACTAAAATTCCGACTTGAACCAACAAAATATAACTCTGAAATGTAAAATTTCCATAAACCTTAATCCCATTCCTCCAGTTGGGCCTCCTTAAGATAGTAAACATTATAATAATTGCTTAATGCCTATAGGAGTCTCCTGCATTGTGTTATTTGATATCCAGGAAAATATTATAATGGTTCCAAGACAGATATGACCCATTTTTATATGTAGAGAACCCGATACTCACAGTACTGTACTATCCAAGGTCACATAAAGGAAGTAATAATGATCCTGTATTTTTCTGACTTAAAATTTTACTCTCAAAAATCTAAATATCCTTCAATTTCCTTACCAAGGTAAAAATCTCAAAGATAGATCAGACATAACTTCGGACGTCCATGGAATCAGACCTAAGTCTGCAACTAACTCTGCAGAGTGTGGACTTGCTTTTATGGTGAGGCAGAACAGACAGAATGATGTTCAAGAGTTGATCAAAAAACACAAAGTGTGTTTAGATAAAAGTTATTACAGTAAAAGGCACCATTAATTCCCCTCAAAATATACCTCTTCAATTCAAACACACCTTTCACATAATTTTCACCACTTTCTGGGATAGTTCTCAAAGTCTTCTTTCATGAGTTCCTTTACAAAATGTGATTTCAAAAAATTATATGGTGTGAGACGTCAGAGCTTAATAGGCCCTATAGGTAAAGAGAGAGGTACTGCTCCCTGCTCCCTGCTCCCTGCTCCCTGCTGCAGACCTCAGAGCTTTGCGCACCGTAAGAGAAGGAGAGGGTTCCGCACCTACAGTAGACGTCAGTGCCATAGTGAGATCCAAGGGAGAGGAGAGGCCTGGCTCCACCTTTGCTGTAGACATCCAGCCTCTTAGAACCCAAAGGGAAGAAGAGAGGCCCCAGCCCCACCCCTTACACCCACGCCACGTATGCCCCATAGCATGGGGTAGCAGATGCAACAGCCAAAAGGCTGACCTCACTGAGGATAAGGCCAACCCCTAGGAGCACAGTTCTGCTTCAGGACTGAAGTGTTACCCTACTGCAGAGGTGGGGTGAGATATAGCCTTGGAAGATAGGCTTGGACTGGGTAAGAGCTAAACAGATCTTCTGGGATTTGCTAGGAGGCTCAGGCTCAGTCCAGGAAGATCACAAGGCCTATATTCTGCAGTGGTAGGTCAGGTTTGGTGGGCAGAATCTTCAGAGAGGGTGGACCTGAAGGAGATGACATTTGTCTAATGCTATGCTTGAACTCTTGCATAGCTGAATGTATCTAGCAGAAATTTTGACTATAGGTCAGTATCTGAGTGACCTAAGCATCTGTAAAATTACAGATTTTGTTGTTGTTCTTGAAGGGAGTTTGTGAGTAGTTCTTAAGGTTCACTGTACCCACTTGTATTTGACATCATTGTTGACTCTGGCTTTGCTACTACAGCTAATCTGACATCATCATTGCTGTCAATTGGTTTTCTATGTATGCCAAGAACTGGATTGCCTGAGATCATGAACAGTACTGTGGCAAACTCCCGAAGAACTGGGGCACGGGGTTAAACAAGATGAAAACATCAGCATAAAAAAACAAGTGAATAAAGAAACAAATAGAAACATGAAAAGGCAAGGCAATAAAATGCCTCCAAAAACACACAAGTATCCCAAAAGTTTTTCCAGGGAAACTGAGGAAGAGGAAGTCTCACAGTAGAAAGATCTGAAAGGGTGGATTTAACAAAAGATACAAAGTGAATGCCCCACAAAAAAAAGACAAAGCAAAACAAAAAAAGAAATGAGAGTTCATGAAAAAGTTCCATAAAGAAATTCAGGAGAATTAAAAATTCTGCAAAGACCGAGTTTCAGATCTATAGGACAAGCCATGGTCAGTGATAAACTAATTGTTTATCAATTACCTTTCAACATTGATAGAAAAATGAAATATTTCCATGATCAAGAGAACCTAAAGAAATTCGTGATCACCAAACAAACACTCAAAAAGTTCTAAACAATATCCTGCAAAGACAATGAAGTAAACACTGTCAAAAGGTTCAGTAAAATGAATGCAAAGGGTAGGGCTAGCAACTAAGCACAAGGAAAAAAATCACCAAGAGAAAAATAGTACAATTTCAGGAACAAGTCAGTATCTATCAGTTATAACTGTCAACTTTAATGAACTCAGTTCACCAATCAAAAGGCACAGTTTAGCAGAATGAATCAAGAAAAAAAATCCAACAGTATGTGCATATAAGAAACATATTTATGGGGGCTGGGATTAAGCTCAGAGGCACAGCACCTGTCTGAGTAATAGAAGATAGATAAATAGGAAAAAGAGAGATGTCCAAATAATTCCCCAAATTTCCTGTTCAATTATTTAAAAAATAATTTAATATATGCATAATTTGTTTCATTTATGCTACTAGTTTCTCTTAGTCCATTGAAAAGCAAGTTTTGAGCTGTTAGCTGTTTCTTCTTTGTAAGAGACAATCTGTTTTGTGTATGTTTTATGCAATGAGTGATTACTTTGAAGACAATAATACATGGTGTATTTATTATTATTCTCTTTGTTAAGAAAATTTTTTATAAAATAAAAATTAATTATAAAAGTGATAAATGCTGCCCAGCGCTCTCCAATGGAAGGGCCAGTAAAAACCCTGTGATGTGTCCTTCTTCACCCCATTCACTAGACCTGGCACCATGTGACTTCCGGCTCTTCCCCAGAGTCAAATGAAAGGAAAATGTTTTTATTCAGTGCAGGTTATCAAGGCAATGACAATGACAAAATTAAGACACTTGTGACAAAAGGATTCCAGAGCTGCTTCAGAAAATGGCAAGAATGATGGACTAAGTTTGTTCAAATCAAGACAGAGTATTTTGAGGGAAACTGGTGGCAATGTATCTTTTACTACAATATCTTTCTTTAAACTTTAAACACTCATGGTAATTTTTTTCCTATAACACCTCAGTATGTATTTAGGATAAAATTGAAAGCTTCCCTCTTCAATTATTGAGTAAAGTCAGTCTCCGGTATGAGGATTGTATAAAACTGAACAACACTAAAATGAACTGTCCTGTGACCCAGAGAGGTTGGAGGATCCACTTGATTGTTGGAAAGTGCTAAGGAATATGGGGGCTATTACTTTATGGCAGAAAAAGACTGATAACATAAACAGTAGAACATAAATATAAAGTATAGGATTGGTTTTTGTAATGGAGAAAGAAGTAAAATGCCTTTGAGAAATTAAGGAACTGAGAGAACTTAGTACACATAGTAACTCAAAAAAAGCACCACCAATTTCTAAGATTATCAATAATAAAAAATCATTGGTAATACTCTTTAAGTTAATGTTCATAAAATGAAGATGAAGAACTTTTATGTGGACAAAATAGCAATAATAAAAAGGTTGTTTTAATAGCTTACTCTTAGATACTTTGAAAAACGTCCATTCTCCCCACTGTCTTCACAACAACCAACCACAAATTTTCATGTATTTACTCCATTTTATAGATGTGGAAACTGAGGCTGGAGTAAGATGCATGACTTTACTAACATCCAAAAATTAGTGCTGAGAAAGGACCCCTGTGCGTGGTAACTGAAGCCCAAAGGTGTCTACGGCAGAACCAACAACACAGAGCTGTGCAAAAGCTGTAACATCACCAAACTGTTCTCACAATGTTTTGGTGTATTGTGAATCTTCATTATCATTATTTACTTGCCACCAAATTTTGTAGTACTTAAAGTTGTATTCTGCTGTGTGTGTGTGTGTGTGTGTGTGTATGTGTGTGTGTGTGTGTGTGTGTATATATATATATATATATATATAGAGAGAGAGAGAGAGAGAGAGAGAGAGAGAGTTTTTCATATCAGAGAAACCATATGATATTTACTCATGTGTCTGACTTATTTCACTTAAAATTATGTTCTCAAGTTGCATCCATTTGCCTAGGAATGCCTCGAGTTTGTCTTATTTTATGGCAGAGTAGTGCTCCATTTTGTATGAATATTACATTTTCTTTACCCATTTATCTGTTGATGGACATATATGCTGTTTCCAAGATCTAGCTATTATAATGTGCTACTATAAACATGGAAACTCACATATTCCTGTAGTATGCTGATTTGAACTCTTTTGGGGTGATATCTATGGGGGACGTGACTGAGTTTTTGTCAGATAATTATTTATAAATTATGAAATAGGTGATGTTCCTTGCAGACATTGTACCTTTTGGACAATATTGCAAACTTTTCCTCACTCTATTGTGTTTCTTTGAGTTGTAAAGTGGTGGGGTGGGTGTAATCAGTTTTAGTTGCTCATTTGGGTTCCAGGTTGAGAGAGGAGCTGTAGTCTCAAACATTTCCAAATGCAGCACAGAAAGGAATAGAGCTCTGAGAAAAGTCTCTCCCAGACCCTACATGCTCCATCTCAGAGAGAACCAGTGATCCAAGACTGGGTTTGCTCGTGCGATGACACCCAGCCTTCAGGTGGACAGAAAATAAAACCTATCAGACAGAAGTTGGAGATCCAGTCTCCAAAAAGTCATGATAGACCGAAAAAACATTCTGTCAGCGAGTGTTTCTCGCTATTTGCTCCCTTCTGGACAGGGTCCGGCTCAGCGCTGTTTATACCTAGGGGCACAGCTCTCCCTCCCAATGCATCTCACTGGGTCTGTTTGCACTGCTTTCTGAAACCATTATTTCTCAAAAGGCCAGGCTCTCTCCTATCACATAGATATATGGCATAACTAAAGTAAGTCAGGAAAACATTTTTCAAACACATTTGGGATAAGAATGGGTAATGATAGGAATGGAAGGGTTGTGTCATCTTGATCAAAGGGAGAATCCTGGCTGCTATTTCAATTATGTTCTTCCCTTATACATTATCTTATCAGAGCCATTGTGTGAGATCTTAAAAATCTTGAATTTCTGACTGATGTGAATGATTCATCCCATTATAATTCTCTGTGAATATTATGATAGCCAAATGGAAAGGGAAATTCATCTGCATGCTGTGAGATGCTTAAAAATCAAACTTTAAAAATAAAATTTTATTGCCATGAGGCATTCCTTTTGTGTCATTTCTCACCTTGATAAGCATGTGATGGACCCTTTATAATGAGTAGTCTCTGAATCATGTTGGAAGATGTCAAAATAAAATGAAGATTTCAAGAAAGAATAGCTCCCTATAATTTTTCCTTAAAAAGGCAAATCGCATTTCAATTTTAGTAAGCAAATATTTCATTTACTGTAAGTTATATATAAATATATAATGGTTTGAAGTTTGTTAAAATGACTCAAGAATTGTGTTGAAATTTTAAGGGCTGTCTCTTACATTTATGCCTAGTGTTGCACCTAATGATTGAAAACTCGAGAATTATAAAACAATCAACTCAGCTTCCCAGATCCTACACTGTGGGGAAGAAGAAAAGACAAACAATGCTATGCATCTGTGTTACAGAAGCAAAACTTGAGATCAAGCTTCATGTACAGTGATTATTTACTAGGAAGGAGCTACCAGGAAAAAGCAAGAAGTGAGCAAAGGAAGCAGGCTAGAGAAGGGGGAAAGGCCAAACAGGCATGTGATGCTGTGCAAAACCCTACAGCAAGAAGCTTCATCTTGTTCTTTCAGAATACTTCCTAGTGTGAATTTTACCTAAAAGTCGTCTTGACCTGAGGCAAAAGAGTCAGCTTTTTGAGCTCTTGAACTTCTCTATCTGCATCAAGGGAACATAAACTCCTAGGTACGTGTAGCAATCTACATGTACAGGAAAAGTGTCTCCAGGCACTCTAGGGCCATCCTCCAAAGAAGCTTGGTAGATAGTGGTCCTTAAAAGCGGAAGCAATCAGATGCTGGAGAAAATACAGGTCCACTTAGTCACATTACATCCATTTTATACCATTGTGACACCTCCAAGATGGTTGCTAGTCATCATTTCTGGGGGAGATTTACAAGCTGAAGGTGCATGGAATGATCTGTAATTCTCACTGCCACAATTAGTCTCAAAGCCCTAACTTCCTTTTATCATCGCCATGTGCTGAGGCTTCTCCTTTGACTCCCAAGAGAATTGTTACTGTGCCTCTCCATCTCATGATTCACGAGTGTAAAAACAGCCACCTCAGTATGAACAGCTCTTACTGAGGGCCACGGAATGTCCCATGGTCAGACAGTCTCCACCAAGACCCATGCTTTTCACGTGGTCCTTTGTTATACATGATATAGTTTGATTCAAAACTCTAGGAATATGCACTGTGACCTTCACTTTGGAACCAGTCAGAGACTCCCTGTGGCATTTCTATGGATCCTGGATACATGGAGCCTCACTTAGGATATAAAACGCTGCAAAACTCACGAGGTTGTGCTTTTTGCTACAGCTCAGAGCTGCTGCAGAGCCTCTCTTGCACAGAGCCTGCTCAACGCTGTCAACCTTGCAAGTTGCTTGATAAGTTTGTATTTTCAAATATAGTGTGTGCCATCTTCAAAATACTAATAGGCCTTGAAAGCCTGGTTTTTTTTAACCCTAATTGTAAAATTGCCCCAGCATGGCAGGATCCTAAAACTTTGTAGAGTTTGTCTCCCACCCTCCAATGCATAGCCAGAGTACTCATTACCTTCTTTTCATCGTGCTCTATAAACACATCATCCATACAACGGACCCACAGAATACCTGGAAATGAATGGAGAGCCCAGCTCCTCCAGGCAGCATTGCAACAGAGTGGAGCATTAACCCAGCCAAGAACCAATATGTAAAAATATATCACTGTCCTCCCAAGCAAACAACATCTGATTCTCATCCACCTTCTGGAGAGTAATGAGAAACAAAATTTATTTAATGACATTTCAGTCATGCTGTAGGCCAGAGTCCTACGGGGATACCACATCTACCACGTTGTCTGAGATTGGCATTGCCATTTCTTTACATTTGTGTTAGTCCATTTTCTTTTTGAGACAGGCTCTCACTGTGCAGTTCAGACTGGCCTTGAACTCACTTTGTAGCCCAGGCTGGTCTCAAAATCAAAGCAATCCTCTGACCTCAGCCTCCCGAGTGTTGGGATTATAGGAGTGCGCCACCACACCCAGTTTTGTTATTCCATTTTCATTTTATACAAGCCACAAGGTTACCAGATTGATAAACTGAGTGTAGATGTAATGGAGAACACTCCATTGCCTCTTCTGAGTCTCAGGATGATAGTAATCTTCCACTCCTGCTGATGGAGGTCACTTTTCTCCTTTGAAATCTTAGCCATGCCCATGAATTGTGGAGGAACATCTGCTTGGCCTTTCTAATCATGTATCTTACCCCTCAGCTCAATGCTGCCTGGTAATGCCATCCACCCTAAGATGCCTTTGGATTACTATTATTATGAAGAGAGGGAAAGACAGTTGGTGATTTTGAGCAGGCAAGTAGGAAGCTAATATCAGAACCTTAGAAATATTAAATGGAAAATGGCAGGAAAGAGGAATTGAGGGGTGGTGAACATCAAAGAGTCTGTTTAAGAAGTGGAGTCATCAACGATGGAGGTCTAAAATATGCTAAACACAGTCTGAGAGGAAAGAAAATAACACATTCAAAAAATATTTCAAGAAAAACTCTACAAATTATACTAATTAACTCATTGAATGCTGTGTAAACACAAGCTTTTGTAGCACATTCTGACACAGTTTATATGAAAATTGTCTTGTTATATTAACTGTAGTCTTGGGGTTACAAACTTACTCCCAAATTTTCAGCACTTTGGTCGTCTATTGGTTCTTTTGTAAACTCTGATATTTAAAGGAAACTGTCAAAATTCATTTCTAAGTGTTAAGAACATTTTTCCTAGTTGATGAAATAGTGATGAAATCCCTGCTTCTATTCAGTGTAGTCTGGAGTGAGGCTGGAACAAGTTGTAGACTTCCCTTCCCAATTCCATAGTCAGTAACAGCTTCTGGTAGCCATGGTGGAAGTATTTACACCATTGAAATTGGCAGACAACATATGTGAAAGCTTTATTACTGAAAGCCAGCTGTTAAACATTTCTCTGCATAGTACTGATGTGAACTCAGAAAGAGAGGATGTACCCAGCCTATGGAAGCAGGTTTCACAGGTTATATCTGTTGGATCTCACATCCAAATGGACATCTAAAATCATTCCACAATACTATTTACACACAGCCCTAATATTCACAAATATTATTCTTTTGTTTGTAATATAATCAGTTCAAGTCAAAAAATAAATGGAATCTGAATTCATCCAGAATTCAGAGGAGAACTAATCTAAGTAGTGTTCTTGGACCTCACACTTCTAATGTTTCACTTAGTCGATGCTAGCCCAGTAATCTTCTACTATGAGTCTAACTTTATTTATCATCAATTTATCACATAAAATTTAAGCATAAAGACAGGATTTCCATCCAGTATTTTTACAGTCATATCCACAGACCCTTAACAGGACCTGGAAGAAGCAGATGTCAATACATCTTTGATGACCAGTATTCATTCTAAGATGTGCAAAATAGGAAATGGAAACTTGGACCTATGTCTGTACTCAGAGATTTGTGTTAGTATAAGAGAAAAACAAGTGCCTCCCTCCCCACCATTATCTGTATCCATCCAAAGGATATCTTTTATAAAACCACAAGTGATGATAATGAACATTAAGCAAATTACATTCCAGACAGCCCTTGGAACATGTACCAGACTGACAGATGATGATGATGGTGCTGCTGGTGGTGATGCTGATAGTAGGCAGATGGATAGATAGACAGATGTTATATTCATACTATTTATAAAGCTACAAAACATTATACCTAAAGCACTGGCTCCCTTCACTAGTTTTACATTTCAAATTTGAATAACAACAAATAGATTCAGATTTACCTGTTTCCATTTCCAGTTGTCCCCAGTCCTTGTTTCTTAAGACCCTACATACCAAAATGGCACTAGAGCTACAAGTCCAAAATGACAATGACAGCTACGGTCATAAGGCCATATTAAGTAATCTTAAAATATTAAAAATACAAATATGTTGAAAGGAAACAACACCTGAATTTGCTCAGTGACTGTGCATTATTCAGTAATGCTTTACATACAGGTAACTCCTGGGTGCTCAATAGGTGTGAGGCTCCGGCCCAGGACCGCAAGGTAGCACCCATAGGAAAAGCGGTCTGCCATGGACCAAGCACAGTGCACTCTAGCCATTGGGATATCCCTTCTCGCTCCCTTTATGCTTGCTGTATAACACATACCCTTGTGAGCTTTCTTCAGACACAACTCTGTCGATGAGGCCCGCCCAGGTGCCCCAATCCATTCTATACCCCTCTTTCATAATGATGAGCTATTTCCTGCTTCTCCACATAAAGGCAGTTGTCCCTTTAAGGAGCTCCATGGGTCCTAAGGGTGTGGCCCAGGGAGCAGTACCACACTTTGAGGAGCCAGAAGAGGACATAAGTATACACCAGAGCCCCCAGTTCTCATGTACACTGAACAATGATTCTTCAAGAGAAGCTTGCACTACTGGTTATGATGGACTCATACTATGGAAAGTATTAAAATACAGCACACACTATTAAAATGGCTCAGGGATATACATACATAATAGCTCCTATTAACTGATAAGTGTTACTACCTCCATCTTATACATTTGTGGATTAGGTGGACTTATGGGTAGCCAAGGAAATCAGTACCACTCATACCCACAAATTCACAATTTTCTTTAGGAAATCAAAATGTTCTTTAGTCAGGGATTTCTTGTATTGTCCCGTGTCCCATTGTCCCATGTTAGTAATAAAAGCCATGGTATGCAGAGGTTTCTCATACCTCATTCTTTAAAATTTCCCATAAATTAGTGCTCCTCTCCCAGTGCAGTCCAGGAGGACTGAAAAGGTCTTCACCTGGCAGGGGTGGGGAGAGGCCCCTATAGAGGACACTTTTTATCTGTAGTTCTCAATGTCTTTGTGCCCTTTCATCTCAGTTGCATCATGATTCTCACCTTCCCAGACAGAAGTCAGAAAAGTCAGCCTATGGCTCTGTACAGCCATGTACATGAATCAGAATGGATGGCTAGTCTAGTGGGTGGGAGGCACCTCATGCCCAGCTATGCAGCGATATTTTTAGAGGGTGGTCATATTCATGGAATGTCCATCCACTCCCAAGATCCTGGAAGCCAAAGATCAACAAGCATGGTTACCTTTAGACATCCCCACAGAGGCCTTAAGTGTTGCCCCTAGGTGCTTGTTTCTCAGGCTAGCTCTCTGACCTTTGCGGGATGCCTGACAGCCATCTCGTCTTCTTTTTAAAAGTCATTGTAAAAAGAGCGCTTGACACTTCAAAGGGTAGAGTGACTTTCCTGTATAATGATACTGGAAAATGTACCATACCCCAATATTATGGCATCTTCCATCCATACAAAAGGCCTGGTCTTCTTGCCGTCTTTCACTGGAGATGACAGGGGCTCCAAGGGTTCCCAAATCCCCATGAATAAAATCCTGCCTTTCAATGCCACCCCAGCACAGAATTATTGGGCAATAATATAGTTCCTGCTGGACTTCCCAACTCTGGGCTCCTCCTTATTGGCCCTTCTCACTTATCAAAAGCTATATCTTCATTCTGCTTAATGCTGGCACTTCGGCTCTACCTTGATGGGGTCACTGACACCCCGTTGGCCAATTCTAATTTGCCCTTACAGTGTGGGAACCACCAAACTTGCCTTTTGAACAGCCCTCTTACACCAAGCTGATACCTATGAATCATCAGTCCTGAGATCATGACAACTGCATCTGTGTCTCAACAAACCTGAAATGGGGACCTTGACATGGTGGGTAGAACTCATCCTCCAAAGACAAGAAGTCCTTTAGGGACATGGCCCCTGTTACACACAGCTACAAAACCAGTGTAATGGAGCCACTTTAAAATGAATACTAGAAGAAATCTTATTTAAATTTCTCTGGTTGTTCTGTTTCGTATTCTGTTCAATTTTATTGCTAGGCACTCATGAAAATTAGTCATAAGTGAACAGAACACTGAGGTAAGGTGATGGGCAGATGGACAACCATGACCAAAAGAAGGCACTGACAATGTGTCTCTGGTTCAGTAGCCAACAAGATTTTGACATCGCAGAAGTACAAAGTACACAGATAAGCAGGAAAGAGACATGAGAACAGCAGAGAAAGTGGCTAGAACAGGAATGTCACTCCTAACCAGTCTAAGGGTCCCTCCCTCTTGAACGATGTCAGCCACCACCAGACAGGAGGCAGGAAGGAAGAAGCTACCTGTTTGGTACATAAAAGAACACAGCAGATGAGCACAAGAGTCAGGAAGCCTGGACAGCACTTGTCTGAAGAGAATGAAAATAGGATACAGCCGTTCTGACATCCTAATGCTCATCAGCTGAAAATAAGCAATCGGTTATCCATACACCTGATGATTCTCTAAATTTACACCAGCCCATTCATGGCACCTTTAAAAGTTTTCAATCAGTGCTTCTAAATTCAGTGATTCCAGTTACTTTGGAAACAGACATATCTTCTTTCTAAGGAACTATAGCACCCTCAAGAAAGGTAGCAGGGGACCAGTGCCAGAGAGAGCTTCAGAGCTGCATGTGATAGGCTCATTGTCCATGACTGTGGTCAGGGGGATTCATGGGCTCAACATGATTACAGGCTCAACTGTGTTCCACAAAAACTAGATGTAGAAGTCTTATAACCCTCAGTATTGTCATGTGTGACCTTATTGGAAACATAGTCCTGGCAGATGTAATTAGTTACGATGAGGTCATACTGGAGTAGAGAGGGTCCCTAACCCTATACAACTACTTCCCTTATATAAAGACTGCCACGTCAGGTTTTTCTTGATGGTTAACAGTGGTGTGTGGGAGCAGAGCATGCTAACAAAAGTGAGAATTGGGGAATGCAGCTGCAAATGGAGGAACACTAAAAATTGATGGCAAATCCCAGCAGCTGCCAGAAGCAGGAGCTTTCTCCCTCATAGGTTCAGAGAGAACTGAGCCCTCAGGACACTTTGATGTCAGCCTTCTAGTCTCATGAACTGTGAGAGGATCAGTATAAGACATTTTAAGCCACCCTGTTTGTGGAAATCTGTTATAGCACCTTGGAGTGCTCAGTCAAATAAGACCTTTAAGAACTTCTGATCATTCAGTGCACAAAGTCAGGTATATACTGGTGAAGACAGAATTAGACAAGATTCCTCCATATATATATATATATATATATATATATATATATATATATATATTTTGTTTGTTTGTTTGTTTGTTTGTTCAGCAGGGATCGAACTCATGACCGCATGCTTGCCAGGCAGGCACTTATGCCGCTGAGCTAAATCTCCAGCCCCAGATACAATTTTTGAATGTATGATTTTTCATTTTTGTGAATCAAATTATGTATTATTCCAGCCTGAGGTAGCCATGGCCTCTAAAAAGTGATAGTATTGATTTTTTTCTTTCCTTTTTTTTTTCCATGTTACTGACAATTTAACCCAGGGCCCTTGCATTGAACTACATCCCAGTCCCTTTTATTTTGAGATAGGGTCTTGTTAAATTGCTAGGTTGTCCAAGCTGAACTCAAGTTTTGATCCTCCTGTCTCAGCCTCTCAGAGTGCTGGGATTCCAGGCCTGTGTTACCGTGTTCAGCTGATAGAGGGGCTGCTGAGTGTAAAGCAACTGAACAACAAACAGAAATGTAAGGAAGCAGACATGTCTTCAAAGGAACTCCACTTGTTAGTTACCACTTGCTTCCTTACCCTCTCTTTGTCCCAATGATTTAATTTTCCTCAAAAGAGGAAACGGTAAGTTGGCACCTATGGCACACTTTGCAGGCTGTCTCCTTCCCCCATACAGTAGCCCATTAAAAGACACCCAGATATTTGGACATCACATTCTCCAAAGGGAAAAGGAGAGATGAGGCAGAACACAGGCTTCAAACTGGATCCAAGGAGGCTTGAGGACCACCCTGAATTCTTCCTGCACTGAAAATCGTAGCCAGTAGGAGCAGATGTGTGAACAAATTGAACAGCACACTTCCCTTCAAATGGCATTCAGAAACCCAAACTGCCCATTCTTAGATACAGGGCAAATGCCTGGAATCCCAGCACTCTGAGAGGCTGAGACAGGAGGATCAAAACTTGAGTTCAACTTGGACAACCTAGCAGTTTAACAAGACCCTATCTCAAAATAAAAAGGACTGGTATGTAGTTCAATGCAAGGGCCTTGATGCTTGTAAAAACAGCATCAGAATGAGGCGCGTGGATTTACACAATAGAAAATTATAGTATACGTACAGTTTAAATGAAGAGCGCAACTGATTTCTGCATTTTTTTTAAAACAAAACCTGAAAATTAAGGAACTGACTTATATTCAGACTATAATGTTCTTTCTCTTGAAAGAAGTGTTCTGTGTTTGGATCAGGCTTTAATTATTACTGGCAAGGTTTTGTGGGCAACTAGTGATGCAGATATCCGCCCACTCCTGCATTTGTAGGTGGATGGGAAGAAAAGCAGGGTTTCTTTGCCCTCCAGTCTCCCATTAGCCAGATATCACATTTTTTACCTAAAGCATCTCTGGACCATAGGTTGCGGATTCAGGCACCACTCTTCTTGGTGACATCTGAGAGAAAGAGACAGAACTGGAGACCTCTAAGACTGAGCCCTCTTCTTCATGGAAAGAAGATTCCAGAAGGTTCTAACTATTTATTTCGTTGAGTCCACAGCCCCCATCCTCTGTGACCTAGTGGTCTTCAGCAGAAGTCTCTGTGCATTGTGAGTTTTCCTTGCTTGATACCAGAAATTACAGCCACACATTAAAGCCTGTACTTTGTCTGCCAGTGATTCTGTTGGAATCTACATTTGGCTCCCAGCTATTTCTTAGTCAGTACTGGCGGCCTCTGCACAGGGCTCTCTGTACCCACCCCGTGAAGCTGAGTGCCAGACAAGCTGACACACACAGGATGAAGTGTTATAATTGAACGGTTTGGACAACTGGAGACTTAAGATGCGATGAGCACTTCAGCAAAAGCCCTCCTTTTCTTCCCTTCCACCTACAAATGCAGGGGTGGGTGGATATCTGCATCACTTGTTACCCACAAAGCCTTGCCAGTAATAATTAATGCCTGATCCAAACACAGAGCACTTCTTTCAGGAGTAAGAAAAAAGAAAAAGAAAGACCTTACTGGAAATAAGAAGGATCCTTTTTTTCCTGTTTTATTTTTAACCTGATCTGTTGCACAGTACTGAATGTCACCAGATTGTCATTAATGTCACTTTTCCTCATGTTCCATATGTGATGTGACATAGCATCTGACTAATGAAACCCGATGAACAATATGTCAACATAAAGAAGAAAGCTTGGTCACAAATATGCTCCGAGAACACTAAATTGCGAAGAAATGTATATTGAACGTGTTTTCCATAGGAATAAAATTGAGTAGCATAGTTAACGTATTACATTTAGGTATCCTACCTTGGAGACCAAAAGCACACAAATACGTTGCTGAATGACCTATAAAATGCACATTATCAACACATACTTGTAGCACAGTCAGATAAATACAAACCAGTGCCAAGAAGAATTGTAAAGGGGAACAATATTCTCTCTGAAAAAGCAAACAGCTGTGGAAATGGGCCAAGCTGCATTAATAAATGGCTTTAACAACAGAGGACCCCATTATTTTGGCTGAAACATGAAGTAGCACTGTTCCCTAACACTCTTTTGCCCTCACCTCTTGAGCACCACAGATACAGGATTTCATACAAACATGTTTCTAGGTGAAACTTGTGGGCCCCCAATCTGGCCCTCCTCACCCTCCCATGAGTTGTCTGCTGACATCTGATCTTAGCCCAGGGCCCTCCAGGTTGCTAGAGAGGGAGCTGGGTCCACTGCAGAGAGCCATGCCATCAAGAGGCTGAACCCCAATCTGCCCCACCAATCCTACTGGAACCTTCTCAGAACCTGGTTGTGTTTTAAATGCTGTTTCCCTCTTTCTTTATAGAGAAGAAAACCTTGCTGGTGCTAACTAGTTGAACTTTTCTTCTCCTCTGTATTCTAAATACTGCTTCATTTCCCTGGGTCCTGTCATGTTTACCACCTTTTTCAAGGCAGACTCTTGGTGCCTGCAAGAACCTCCTCCTCCACCCACCCCGGCCCTGGTTTCATCTCCTGTGTGATTTATGTGTCTAGGGTATGCTCCCCCACACACTGTACTCTCCAGTCTCTCCAGGGCTAGCAGGCAAAGCAGTCTTTCTTCTCTTCCTACACTTTTTCCTCTGCTTTTGGGCCACTCTATTGATGCAGATATTCCAATAATCAGGAACTCAAATCCATTCCTTAGAATTTGCCTTTCATTCATTAAAAACACCATAATTCTTGCCCATTCTGCCTACCTCAGTTTTAATGGCATCTATTCATCTCCTCCTGTACCTTATTTACCAGTACTCAACTTCCATGCCCATCCTGTCACCTCCCACTTAATGTGTTTACATATTTCACAAGCTACCCTTGAACTTCCTCCTCGCTCTCTGAATACGCTTCCTCTCCTCTGTGCTGCCAGTGTCCTGTTACATGTAAATGAGGCTGCTATCTTAATCCCAGGTGCAACCCCATCTTCCTGACTAGACACTGAGTTTACGCTTTCTCCTCACTGCCAAATCTCTGAATCTGTATATGGTACTCTCCACTAAGGCACAGCCTGCCCACCCTCTCAAGACATCCTTGAACCCCAACTGGAAGTCCTCTTCCATTTGCTCATTGGACACCACCAATTCTTCATTCACTCAGCTGTATTAGTTCTTTTTGGCAAGGCTCTTTGTTTGGTGGAGGAAACAGTATAAATGAACCACAGCACTTGACTCTGGAAGCAACGGTCCAGAGAGAACACCAAGGTAAACACACAAGTGAAACAGAAACTAGTGCAATGATCAGGATAAGAGAAAAAAAATCCCATGGGACTCTACACACGGGAGGTACCTAATTTACTATAAGAGGGGTCAAGGAAATTTCTTAAAATGAAAATTGTGAAATGAAAGCTGGAAGATTCATTAGAATTATCCAGAATGTAACCGGGTAGACCAAGGGGTAGGGAAGTAGACTTTCAGTGCAGACAGAGAGGACTCACTTGGCTAGAGCATGGAAAGCCAGGACTTAGATGGAAAGCTTAAGGCCACAGTGTGACTTAGCTCTAAGGAAGATCAAGGATAAATCTTTGCAGTTATCTAAGATGGGAGGCAGGAAGGCAGGCAGATGATGTGACAGTCACCCAGATGCGTGCTGGTTGGTTATCTGAAGTAACAAGGCAGTGGGACTAAAATGAAACAGACAAATGCACAATAGATCCAGAAGGCAAAGCAACTACTTTTGGAATTGATTTGGTTATCTAGGAGTGAGAATCAAGCCAAATTCAGTGGAAATACTATGCTTCACCACAACCCAAGTCCTGCCTTGACCAATTTTAAGAATTGTCTTGGTCACTTTCTCACTGCTAGGGCAAAATAACACCCATGAGTTAAAGGAGGAAAGGTTTATGTTAATTCACAGTTTGTAGAGGTTTAAATTTATAGTTAGGAGGCTCCATGGCACATCAGAGGAGAAACAGTCCGTGGCATGGCAGGCAGGAAGCAGGATGTCATCAGGCAGGAGTGACACATATACCCTAACCACAGTGATCCACCTCCTCCCACCAGGCTCCACCCCACAACACCACACCCACTATAAACCCATCAGTGGGCTAATCCAGTGTCACACACCAATGATCCAACATTACACACTCATGATCCATTCAATCCCCAAAGCCCCACCTATGAGTGCATGAGACTTTGGAGGTACGTCTAGATCTAAGCCATAACAAGAATGATGGTGGCATGACTTGGATAATACATTAGGAAGGACATTTTTAAAAACAGATCCTCCCCAGTATTTCATTAGTATATGTACACACCATCCCCCTGCTGGCTCTCAGCAATGTTAGCACAGAATTCTTCCTCTATGGACAGTTGTGATACCCAGATTCCCAGGGTCACTAACTCAGTGCCCTTCTTGAAACAGCATATACTAGACAGCCATCACCCCTCTGGAGGAAAAAGGCTACCAGGGGGCTGCTTTCCAGGTGACCCCTTTAACAGCCTCTTCAACTTTTACCTTAAAAAAGCAACAAAACACTTACAATAAGTGAGCCCTCTTGGTAGAATTAGAGCCTGGTTTGTTTTTACAGACAAGACCTCATTGTAATTATATCCAGTAAACTGGGAAAGCATCCAGTGGGATTCTGACATTGTTCTCCCCCTGGAGTAACTGTGAATGCCCTAAGAGCACCATAGTAACTTTTGCCATCCCAACCAGAATCATCTCATCCTCGCAAACACCCTGAGAGCACACCAGTTTGGGTTCTGGTTGGGCACTGTGGCTTCCATCTCGCTGTATGAAGAGTGAAGTTGGCTTCACTCTGCCCACGCCTGTGTCCATGCCCCTGCTCCCAACTGCAGCCACAACAGTCCTTTCTTCCCTCTCCTTTATTCTCTCTGTGCACTTGGTTTTACTTGATTTTCTTTGATTTTGCTTCACCCAGTTTGTGTGTAGTGGTAATGTGGGTAACACTGGGGAAAGACTCAATTCCTGAGTGGGTAAAACCACAGTTCTTATCTGCTCACCAGGGTCAAGCCCCTGGTAGTGAGGATTAAAAATACTTCTGTTTAATATTGACAAATGGCCTATAAATTATAGGATATATCTGCATGGGTTAGAAATAGAATCTCTGTTGAATGAATTGATTAAAAGATGAAAATGAACAAATACAAGCATTTCTATCTGGTTCCAAACAAAGCTAAACTGTTTCTAAACCCACCCCAAATTTTGTAAATCTGTATCTATTGACAGGGATATTGAAATCTTGATGATGGCCACACGCTCCAACTCTTCATTCAAGTAAGATGAAATTAGAAAAAGGATCTTGTTGCTATGAAAGAGCTGTCATGTTGCAGATATTTCACATGGGTTACTCTGTGGAATCTTAGGAATTCCAAGTATTATTATCCTCATTTTACAACATTCAGGGGGATTCATCCCTGGAGCTGTTAAGTAGAGCTGGGCTCTAAATTCCTTTTCATTCCATTCTTTAGAGCTCTCTATATGGCCAAGCCCCTGGTGAATAATGATGATTCATTAAATACAGCCTTCTGGAACTCAATCTTTTCTATGAACACTATCAATCTGTATTTTTCTAAAATGAAAAAGTGAAATAATGTGTGTTCTCAATGCCATGGGTGCTTTTGTGAGGCCGCTCTCGTTGGGTGGAGCACCCCACCTCCTCTCGCTTGCTCTGCCGGCACTGACAGGCCTGAGGGGCTTGTTCCTTTTGTAAGGAAACCTTACAGCAGTGACTCAAGCCATTTGCCATATTGTCCTGTGTGCAACCTACTCGAGGAGTTCTATTGTGTTTAATGGAATTACCAGGCAGCTACTATGTGATTATTGGGAAATAATGTGGGTATTTTGCAGTGAGTCCATCAATAATCCATGTCACCAATACACCTACCATTTATCCCTATAATTAAGATATTGTTGACTTCTATATATTTATTTAAACAACAACAAAAAAGAAACTATGTTTCAAATGATGTTTCATTTAACTGGAACCTAGAAAATCTGTGACATCAGATACCTGAGTTTTTGTAAATGATCTACCATCTCCAGAAGGAGATGCTAGATGATGTCAAATCATCCTAATGGATACTTTGTTGTTCCAAGCAGCACAAAAACAGATGTATTTACAGTTCCGGCAGCTGCAGACCCACTATTAGAAAGCCAGATTTGTACTTCCTATTATATTTGTACTTCCTTAGTTAAACACCAGCTCTCATTCCTGAAACAGAAGTGATAAAATAAGGAAAAGAAGTCTGGATCCAAATGGCCAAGAAACTGGATAACATATTCTAGGACTAAAATTATAAAGCACTGAAAGAATCAATCTGGCAATTCATGAGCAAAAAGAAATACAGTTTTCTAGTGAAAACTATATTATGCCATGTTAGGAATAGTGGCAATTAATGATTTACTATCCTCTGCTCTCACAAAAGAAAATACCACTTCTGACCAAGTTATAACAGAGATGACATACGAGAAGTTTCAGCCACCCTGTCAACTGACAGTTCCAGAGAGCATAAGAAAATGGTATCTTCAAGCCTTGGGGAGGTTTTTCTTTTTATGAAATGACACATATTCATCACAAGCATTTTAACATGTTGTATCCCTTTCTTTTGTAGGAATTAAGTTTCTAGCTGGGCACATGTTTATCCAGAGTGAGAACATTCACCAACCTACCTTAGACTAGGTGTGGCCATGTTCAAAAGTCAGGCCTGCAGCCTCCTGCTCCTCTATCCATCCCATCTCCGGGTACCAGAATACAGACACGGAGGTAAGGCTAGTAAGACAAGGCTAGTGGACCATACATGGACAGGGCCACTCTTGGGACAGTGGAGCAACAAGACAGCTCCTACTTCTGATTGTTCATTGGACAGTTACCAGATTAGTAAGGAATCTTACACAAGACAGATACATTTCTGTCCTGCTTAATCCATTGTCATTTTGAATCCATCTTTTGTATGGATATAAACCTATCTCCAAACCAGAACAGAATTCTGAATGGAGAACTGTAATGAAACAAACAAAAAAAGATAGTCATTAAATTCCCACCCTCTCCCCTATCTTTAATGCTTGCAGAAACCCAAAGAAAAAAGGATATAAATTCATAAATGTTGCCAATATTTAAGAATATGTTTACATGAGTATATTTTACTATGCTAAGTGCTAAAGTTTGGAAAGCTGCAAATACTTATGCATGCCCTCAGGTGGCGGACAATGTAGACTCGTCTCTGTTTCTCTGTGCCAATAAAGTTCTTTAGCTTTTAGGATGCTAGGTAAATTTAATTGGATCACCATTAAATAAGACTATCTCAAATTATCTAGGAGCATTGGTAATCTTTCAAGAGTCTGAAAATATTTTCTCCTATGTTAAAATTTTGGTGCAATGGTACATGTCACTACATCAACAACCATAACACTGATGCTAACTGATGACAATATTTTCTGAATCTAACTTCTGGCCTCAGGGTCGGTGCCAATTTTAAAGAGATAGAGATCAAGAGCATTATGGAAGCTATAGTTTGGATCAAAAATACTCCCAAAAGCCTCACATGTTCAGAGGTGAAGCTTCTGGTGACTGGATTGATCATGAGGATACTAATTTCACCAGTGGATTGACCCATTGATGATTCCACAGCATCACATCTAGGGAAGTAAATCACGAGGCTTTTGCTCGAGCTCTCTTTCTCTCTCCCACTCTTCCTTGAAGTGAGCACTTTGCTCCAACACATGCTCCCCGCCATGGTGTTCTGCCTCACCATGAACCCACAATGGTGAAATCGTGACAAGGGACTAAAACCCTGATTCAAAAGAAATTTTCTTTCCTTAGAT
The DNA here is from genome assembly GCA_004027295.1 of Dolichotis patagonum. Classification (NCBI taxonomy): domain Eukaryota; kingdom Metazoa; phylum Chordata; class Mammalia; order Rodentia; family Caviidae; genus Dolichotis; species Dolichotis patagonum. The sequence goes on from PVJX010004852.1 coordinate 21,955, forward strand.
TGTTTCCTTCAGGTATTTTGTCACAGCAATTGTGAGCTGACTAACTCAAGTCCTACAGCAAGACCATCTCAAAGCTCACACTGTCTCTGAGTGGCACTGCTTTTGGTGGGACACTATGACGTTGGGTCTGATCTCTGCTTCAAAGACACCCTGAATGCAAGCAAGGAAAATCTGTGAACCTGCAGACCCCATGTGAAGTGGTGCAGTGTTGTACCAGTGACACCCTGAATCACAGTGATGGTAGGACTTTAAAAATGAAACCACCAAAAAGAGTAATTTTGCAAAAGAGGAATAAATGGTTTTCAAGTTTCGCAGACTTTCCTTAAGCTAATTCTTTGAAATCTTCTTTCCACCTAACTTTCCAATGATGATACAGGGTCCACACAAATGAAGAATAAAATGAGACAACCAAATTTATTTTTACTTATGGACCTGAGCCAGAGTCTAAATGACTCCAGCAATGGCACTTACTTCTCCTGGGAGCCTCTTCTCTAGTCTAATAGATCTCGCTATTAGGAAATCCCTCTTATAATTCAGCATAACTTGTCCCTTGCTGAATTCTATCTCATTATTCCTAGTTGGATGTCCTTGGACCCCTTAAACAGTGAATTCTCCACCCACAGACCTGACCATGGCCAGACAAGAGAGGTAGATGAAGAGAAGAAAAAGTGTGAGGGTTGATTAGAAAAAATGGACCGAATTTGCCAGTGCTCCCATGGCTCGTGTCTAATCAGTGGACATCCCTGCCACAACTGTTATAGATGGGCACAGACGGCAGATTTATTCAGAAGATTGAATAATGTCAGAAAAATGTTAATTTTCATCTAGCAGCAACAAATACCTCTTCGCTGTTTCTCAACAAAGCAGTCTTGCTTTGTTGTTACACTAAAGTAAAAACAGTTAAAGATTAAAAATACATGTCTTCAAGTATTTAAATCAGATATTTGCTTCTATTTATGGTTTAAATGTCTTCTCCTCACCTTTATTCTTTGTAGTACTCACTCTGATTAATACTCATTGAGGTTTTAAAAAATACTCACTGAGGTTTAAAAAGAAAAGTATCTGGAGATGATATCAATAACTTTCTTGAACACTCACAGCACAGCACCCGTGATACTGTTTACCCAGACCTCCGCAGTCAGCAATCTCCTCTCTGTGCCCACTTTAATGTGATTGTAATAAAAGAGACATGTGACTACAATGACCAGACACCAGCTACCATGGGCCAGTGAAGATGCACTTGCCAAACTCCAAGGATCTTTTTCAGGAAAGCGTCAGGTCAGTCTCTTTTTCTTGTCTGGACCAAAATATGTAAGACTTGAGAGAAGCTGCTGCCCTGTCTTTATCAGTTAGACCAAAGGGGTGAAGACAGCCCATCTGTGAGGGTCAGGGAGAGGGTGGGAGGTGGGGCCAGAGAGGTGGGGATGGAGGGCACAGGCACAGATCAGCAAGATCCCATGCCTTGCTTCCATTTGTTTCTGGCATGTGGAAGTAACTTATATTTGGCTTCATGAGGAATGTCAGGATCCTTATAGTTAAAACCATGTGTGGCACACTAGGACCCTTCAGCACAGAGCACTGAGGACACAGATGAGCATACGGCTCAGCTTGAAAGTGGGAAACAGAGTTTTGAGTCCAAGAGTTTTAGACTAAAGGCTCAATGCCGTACCACGCTCAGGAGTGTGCTGCACATATTCCGAACAAGGCTAGGGAGAGACTGGGTGACAGAGAGGGCATCTGCACCAGACTCTTCAAGCAAGGCCAAAACTCTCCTCTTGTGAGGACGTGGCCTCAGTGATCCCAGACAGCTCATAGGACCTGTGTGGTCTCCAGGTTTCCGTGGGTAAAATAAGTAGTAATGGTGACCCTGGCTAGTGGCTGCCCAGTGGAAGATTGACATCACTGAAGACAGGACTCCCAGAAGTCTTTTAAACTACTTCCATGAATTTGTGTTTGATTTCTTTGACTGGATTTGAATTGTGTAAGAAAAAACAAAGTAGGACTTCCATAGCGGTGTCAATAATGATAAAAATGCAGACCATGACCGAGCTATATCTGATGCTGTAGAAAAGGAGAAGAAAAGAACTCCTATTAGGGCATCTCTGCCCATTGGCCTAATTCCCCTCCACCTCCTGAAATTTCACTGCCAAACCATTTAGCAAGATTCTTTGCAATGCTGTGTTTGCAATAGACACAGTGTTTCCGGGGGGTAGATTTCTCTGCAGCCTTACTTTACAACCAGATGAGATACGTAGGAAAAACATTTTTATCCAAAGCTGTCTCAAAAAGGAAACCAGCTTCTTCACACTGGCAAGTAAATTTCCTGGCTGGAAGCCAGTTTGCCATGCTGTGTTTTGTGCCATGCATCTCCGTTCCCCTTCTCTGCCTTGAAATAGGCTCTATAGTATTCCTTCAGGACACGAATCTATTAAACAGTGAAAAATAAGTATGCAAATTATCTCCTGACCTATGAAGTCTGCAAATGTTATTCTTAGGAAAGTGCTGATTGTGGAAAATTATTAATTAACATGTCAGGCACTGAGGTTTGAAATATTATAACTGTGTTTACTGTATTGAACAATAAAGGGGGGAAAACCGCAAAATTTGTAATCCAGTGGCTGCTAAAATTGCCAGCACCCGATTTCTGCCTTCGTAACTTGACCATTGCCACCAGTCTTTGTTCTCACAGACACAAACACCTACACACACACACACACACACACACACGGCATGCACACGTGCAGACGATAAATCAGAGAACATGCATGACACACAGAGAAGCAGCCCAAGTGATACTTGTTCCTTCTTCCAGTCTAGGTCTCTTGACTGATTTTTTTGGAAAGGTATTCAAACTACTCCTTTTTCATTTTTTTCGCAAGTGTTAACAGAACTCCTCTGTGGGCAAGTCCGAGAAGGCCCTGGGGGATGCCAGCCAAGAAGGCAGGTGTAGCTGCTCTCTGCCACCACCTGCAACTGCGCACAGCTCTTCGGAGTGTGCCCCGCCAGCAGGGTCCAGCACCCACAGCTCGCTGAGATACTCGCGCTCAGCCCCAGGCCCCAGCCCTCCCCAGTCAGAGCTTCCTGCGGTGGATCTGGAGCAGCTTTGGTTTAACAGACTCTCCAGGTGATTGTTAGCCACACTAAACTGTGGATACCAGAACTAGAGTACTAACGTTTTAATAGTATTACTGGAGTCATTTTGGTAGCTGGAGTGAAGGTGAAATTCAGCGATTGTTAGAAACTGGTTTAAGCCTTTGTACATCCTGAAGGCTTGCCCGCTTCCGTAGCGTTAAGCTATGGTTCAAGTGTTTCATGAAATTAGATCAGCAAAGGATCCCAGACTATAGGAAAATACTTTTTTAATACTGTAGTAATATTGGCTACATATTTCTACTAAAGATTTGTATTGTTCACATTAAATTACATTTCCACGAGCAAGTACGCAGTAAAACAAAAGTTTTGCCAATCTCTGATCACATTACACTTATTCTTTAAAAGGAAAAACCCTGATTAGATGGTCAGCACATAGTCGATCACAGAACAGATTGTTACATTCAGGAGAGCTGCTGGTCAATATGAAGGGAAATGATGCCCCTCATTTTCTCCAGTGGTCATAGATCAATAAAAAGTTGACAGTGCCTAGTTCTCAGGTACAACGATGTCTCCAGGTAGAAAAGACAAGATTCAAAGTTCAGCCAGCTGGGAGGCCAAGATCCTTATGAAATACTATCTTACAGGAAAATGAGGCCTGGGGTGCTGACTTTTTTTAAAAAATGTCTGCTCTGAAAGTAAGTTTTTAGGGCTCACTTGTCCCCCTCTGCCCTGTGGTTTCCCGACTTCAAGGTGATGCAGAGAAAGTGAAGTGGGAACTAATTACACACTCTTCATCGTGCCCTGAGCACCCGGTCTGAGGCTTCAGCTCCTTCCTGTGCCATTAAATGAAGATTTTCTCTAAAGAAATCCAGAGACTGTCTTTCCTTTCTCCCCTGATTCCTCCCTCCCTTCAGAGAATCTGGTCCAAAATCTGCTGCAGGCCCCAAGGAGCTGCCCATGCCCCTGCCTCTCAACTCCTCATCCCCACCCCAAGTGGGGAACCAGCTACTGCTACTCTTCCAACTTACAGCAAGGAAACCCAGTCCTGGAAAGGTCAGCTGGCTTACCAGAGGCGAGAAAGAGTGACAGTGAGGACTTGAGACTTAGTGACCAGGCCCAGCCGCTGCCACACACACCATCCTCCACTCTTCCCTTTTGAAATTCCAGTCAGCATTTGTCAACCCTGCTCAGAGTCAACCCACGCTATTCCCCACTCCATCCATTCCTGGATGAAACCACTTCTTAAACACCAGTAAGTAGAACCTAACAGTCTCGGGGAACACAACAAAATGCAGGTGGTCCTCATTATTCATGGGCACTTTAGAAATCCTGTAGATGGTTCTACAAAGTCAGCCTGAGCCTGAATCTGTGGAAACTGAGCCCTCTCCCAGGAGAGCCCAGGCTGGGGCTCCTGTTACTCTCCGGTCCCAGCAGTTCATCAGTCTATAGCTGGCCTTGCATGTGTTTCTGTTTAAATACAGAATATACTTTAAATGGGTGTGTGTCCCAGGAATGGCCCATGACCAGTGGCATTATAACTCTCGCTTCAGTGAAGTTTTAGCTGACACATTTTTTTCTCTGCAGCCATGTCACAACTTTCTTGTGCTTGGAAATATCATAGCACACCATAAAGGGTCTATTTTAAACAGAGAAGTCACCAAAAATTCACAAAAATGATTCACTCACCAGACCCTAAGAGAAGACATTTGTGCAGACTGAGCTGAGCTGAGAAAGCAGAATGTGGCCTTGTTTGACCTCAGGGGGGCACACACGCCGGCCACTCACCCTGTACCTCTCTGCACTTCTCTACGAAAAACCCAAGAGGGACAGGGAGTATTGATTTTGAGAATACAAATATTATCAAATAGGTGAATTCATAAATAAGAATTTTGGAAAAATGAGGACTGGCTATCCTAAGACCTCTTCTCCCCCTTGTTTTGCACCCATGCAGTCCTCAGGAAGAGCAGCTATGACCTCTTAGGTCCCCGCCCTGCCTGAGGAGGGCAGATTTCTGTGCCTCAGTGAATGCACATGCGGCTGCTCCTCCACCCCCTCACCACTCTCCATCTAGAACACAGCGCTGTCACCTCTGCACGGGTCCTCAGGGTTCAAACGCTTCTTGCTCTCGCCTGTCCCTTGGATCTGCCTCCCTGACCAAGGAGGCATTCAGAGCTTCTTCCTGCTCCGTGCACACTGAGTGTGACAGCCTGAGTTCTAGGCACCACCCACAGCGAATTCACCAGGAAGGTCTTTTACCTCCCTCATCTTCCTGGAGGGCTCAGCTGTGATTCCACGTGGAAACCACTTCCTCCCTGCTAGGAGCCCTTTACCGGTGCACCTGTCTGATCTGCCCTCCTTACTTCAATTTGCTTCATGCCCTCTTAACATTACCTGGGTTATTACTCAGGTGCTGTTATTGAGGCATTGTGTTTATCCTTCTGTGGGAGGGAGAATTCCAAGCAGTCAACGAGCCCTGCCCCTTGTCATCCATACCCTCTGAGGTAGGAGATTGGGGCACGGCAAAGCAGCTGGGCGAGCAGGCTTGACCTGTCAATCATGGAGATCCTAGACATGTGCAGAAGCTCTGCACCTGGTACCATTCAAAGAGTGCTATCTTCACTTCTTCGGGCCCAATATCAAGCGGAATTTTGATAGGACAGCCTAGATGTGATGGCAGAACGGAAGCACAAAAGGTGGCCACCATCGAATTCATGGCCACTGTGAGGTTCTTCAGTGGCCTGCCCTGCACTCAGCAGGGTGTGCTTATCTATTCTTTTCCTATTCTAACCGGTCTGTGCTTACACTACACAGCACTTTTTTTCAGAGCACGTTTTCTCCTTGATTTTTTTACCTTTAATAAATATAAAACCTCACTAGTTTTTTGCTTCTATTGTCCAGTTCCTTCAACAGGTCAACAAGAGCCTGGAGAGAAGCCCTGGGAAAAGACCACAGCACCCCAGCAGCCCACTAACACCTGGAGTGGGAGGGAACAAGTGACTGTTCCGTGGGACAGATAATGGGGTAGCCAGTTCCTGAGACTCCATTACACTGCATACGGCTCCATCAGAGCAGGCAGGAAGCAGATTCTCCTGTAGGGTTTGAAGAAGGAAGCTGCCCTGTGGTGAGTGGTCGCATGATCAGACTGGAGCCAGCCTGATGGTGACCTCCGGCTGACCATCGGCACAAAAGCAGGGACTGCTGAAGACCGGCAACTGCCTGGAACTGTACTCCCCCACTGACCTGCAAGACCCGGAAGACTCTGAACTCAGATCAAGAAGCAGCCTGACCAATGCCTTAATTGTAGCCTTAGGAGACTCCACCCAGGAAAGCAGCCATTGTTCCACAGGCTGTGGGTGACAAATGGGACCTATTGTACACTGCTAAGACTTGGGTAACTTGTTATTCAGCGACATGTACCATCAACACTAGGATCAAGCCCCGGAGGGCAGGGAACCTGTCTGTGTCTGCTGTTCTTCAATTGCTCTATTCTCAATGCTACCAGCGGGGCCTGGTGCACAGCCAGGTCTCAGTGAAGACCATGTGGTGCTGCCTTGGAGACCTGAAAATCATGGCATAGTTTCTCAGCACCTTCCTGGGGTTTCTGAGGTGTCCCCTTCTTTCTCCTGCTTGTCTCTGGCCACTGCAGCTCAGTTCTGCCCCAGACTTTCCAGGTCCAAGGCACAGACACTTTTATGAATGTCTTCTTAAAGTTTGGTAGCATGAGCTACACAGTGATGGACAACTGGGGTGTCATTCCCCATGGCCTGGCCACACAGTAGTGGACAGGCTTTTCTGCTTTGAGGAGCAGCCCTGGTACAACCTGCCCCAACCCACAGCTCTAGCCCTGAGTCCACAGGGGCCTATCCAGGAATTCTTTCTAAATAAACCCAGTGCCTTCCCAGGAGCTTTGTGGGGACAGATGTTAATACAGTGACATTTTCTACATCATTTAATCTAGGCTGATAAATTCTAGTTCAGCCCTCTCTGCTGAGCTTCAGGGGCATTTATCCATCTGTCTGCAGGTTATCTGCACTTGGAAGTCTCACAGGTCCCACAAATTCCACACGTCCAAACACCGTTTCTTCCTGGAGCGATCTTCTCCAGGGCTCCATAGCTCATTGCACAGCACTTCCAAGCAGTCACCCAAGCTGTAGACCTCAGAGTCTCCTCCATTGGCAAGCCAGGCCTCAGTCAGCCTTCCACAGACTCACTCCTATATCTTCTCCCTTGCCAATGCTTCTTGACTTCACATCGTCTCAGCAAGATCACTGTCATCTCAGCTCCCCCTCAGAAAAGATCCCACATCTGCTGTGTCTCTCTCCATCCCCCAACTGCATTTTTCACATACTGCCCAACCCTTTAACATTGCTACTTCCTTTTCCCATTCCCGACTAAACACCCTCACTGCAGAGGCTTATGAGGCTCAGTCAGCTAGTTTCCCTGCCACCATCTCACCAGGCTTTCCCCCGGACCCTGCTGCAGCTTCCAGCCTCTTCTCACTTCCTCAAGGGCTCTCTGATCTTTTTCCTCACCCCTTGGCCTCCACATGTGTTAATATGTCTGCCCAAAAGGCTCCTTTCTCACTTTTGACACCTGCTATCATCTCTTTGTCCCTTGGCTGTCTCCTATAAGACTAGCTTAAGGTCTCTTCTTATTTGGTTTCATTTCATATCAAAATATTCATCACACTATACTGATATTGATCATGCATTGACCATCTACCTACTTAAGTATACAATTCACAGGACAGAAGTTGTACCATCTTGTTTGTTGTTGAATTCCAGGGTCCAGTAGAGTATGGGTCACCAGACGGTGCTCAATAATGACACACTGGTAACAAATAAATGACCAGAAGACACAGACATTAGCCTCCTGAGTCCCCCCTCTTATTGCAAAGTTAACAACATGAACGTGTGAAAGTTAACAGTATTAAGTGAAGTCATAATAAAAAAAGCAGGTGACACAGGCTTGTCTTGGTGGGCTTAGGTGTGACTTCCAAGGGACTTCTATGAATTCTTAAGGTGTCTGTGAGTAGGGCTATCTCACAGAGAAGGTGTGACCTGAGCTGAGCTTCAGTCAGTGCAGAGAATTTTGCCAGAGAAAGACCAGGAAAAATTTCTGCAAATGAGGGAAACACAGAGGGGAGTTTGGAGTGGTGATAACGCAGTCAACATCTGGTCAAAATGAAAAGTGTATTCACCCATTTTTATCACCATCACAAAACACCTGAACCTGGGCACTTTATAAAGCTGTGTATTTGGCTTGCAGTTTTGAAGGCTCAAGGGCATGGGGAGCACCAGCTTAGCTCTGGTGAATGATTTGGGAAGATGGTATCACAATGGCAGAAGAACATATGTGAAAGAGAAGCATCCCAGGGTGAGAAAGTGGTCCAGGGAGGCTGAGGAGTTGCCAGGTTTGTAAAACAACCCTCTGTCAAGAGGTGTACATCAAACTCTTCTAAAGACAGTGCTCCCTGGGCTTTAAGGGCATCCCCCTAGGTCCCATCTCCTAAAGATCCATCATCTACCTACTGTGCTACCCTAAAGTCAAGGCTCCTCGCACAGAAAACCTTGGAAGACACACTCAAACCATAACCAAACCAAAACGTGAGGCATATTTGAATAGTTTCCATGCAGACAGTTGGACTAGGAGATGACTTATGCAAGTGTGCTAAGCAATAAAAACAAGCATGGTGAAACTTAGAAATGGTGTGGGCCAGTTTAAAGGGATGGGGTGTACCCCAAACCTAGTAGAGGCATTGGGACAGTGGAGAAAGAGCAGCACAAAGACAACTGAATGTGGCAGGATGCAGTCAAGACCTGCATCTCAGGAAGGAAGAAGGAGAAATCAGCAAACTAGTTTCTCTGCTCTCACATTCTCATCTCCACCATATCTGCCTCAGGAGCTAGAACAAGAAAGCACGAGACTCAGGCAATGGAGGAAGGCAGGACCAGAGCAGAGCAGGGAGGACTGGGAGGAGGAAGACACAGATGCAAACTAATCAGTGGTTTAACTAAATCTTCTTCACAGCAGAATTTCCTTACAGAGTAAGAAATGTGTGAACAGAAGGGCTTTCACTGACCTATGTGTGGAGGTGACATCAAAGACATGTAATAGATAAGCAGTCTCTGTTTGAAGTGTGAGTGAATGAATGAATGAATGAATGAGTGGAAACTGCATTGCAGCATGTTTCACAAACACACTGGCCCAGATTAGGCAGTTTAGGCTTTATTCTGCCAAAATGTACAGGTGACACATTTAGGAGAAGAGGAACAAAAGGAAAATATCATTCTAGACCCGTTTGGCACACTGGAAGAACTAAGGGCAAGGCTCTGGATGCAGACAAATCAAGGAGCTCATGATAGTTGTGATAGTAGTAATGTTTTATTTCAAATTAAAAAGACACAGAATAGGAAAAACAAAAAACAATACAGACAAACAAATAACAAGAAACCAAGTACAATAGCAGCATAGGTTTACAAAACAAGATGAGAGGAATTTGACGATGGTTGCAACACTGTATATTGTTAACTTCAAGAGGGTTGCTTAGATCAACAGATATAGACACACAGAATTGGTCTAATCATGTGAGTATTAACTGTTCTTTTCCAATAACTAATACAATTAGTAATACAGTCAGTTTAGCTATTATATATATATATATACACACACACACACAAATTTATGTCTTCTTCCTTTTCTCTTCCTTCTTTCCTCCTTATTCTAATTACTTTTCCTCTTTGAACAGTTTCTTACAGTTACACAGTATTCATTGTAGATTTTGGAACATATATAATTTTTCAGTTTCTTACACTATGCAGACAATATAGTATTTATACATATGAGTTTGATTTGTTTCACTTATGAATAAATGAAATAAACTATGGACTCAAGTCACATTCATTTATTTATAAAAGTCTCGATGCAATCTTTCTTTATAGCTGAGTAGTACTCCACTGTATAAAAATACCACATCTTTTTATCTATTTCTTGATTGATGGGCACTTGGGCTGTTTCCAAGATTTGGCTATTACAAATTGTGCTGCTATTAACATGGGTGCACATATATCACTGTGGTATGATGTTTTCAATTCTTCTGGGAAAATGACCAGAAGCAGGATATCTGGGTCAAATGGAATCTCTTAATCTTAGCTTTTTGAGGAATCTCCACACCGATTTCTACAGTAGTTGTACCAGTCTACACCCCCCCACACATCCCTTCCAGCATTTGCTGTTGGTTGATTTCTTGATCGTGGCCATTCTTTCTGGGGTGAGATAGAATCTCAGTGTTGTTTTAATTTGCATTTCCCAAATGATCATTAATGTTGAACTTTTTTCAATATATTTATTCACCATTTGTGTTCCTTTATGTAAGAAGTGTGTACTCATCTCAGATGTCCATTTTTGGATTGGGTCCTTGAATTTTGGGGGCCTGATTTTTAAAAATTATTTTTGAGTTCTAGATAGAAGTCCTTTGTCTGAGGGACAGTTGGCTAAAATATTTTCCCAATTTGTGGGTTTTCTTTTCACTCTGTCGTAGATTTCTTTTGACATGCAAAAACTTTTTTAATAAAAGGAGATCCCAGTTGTTGATTCTGGTAAGTGTTTCCTGTGAAGTTTGATCTTTTTTCATGAACTCTCTGCCTACTCATATGTCATCAGGATTTCTACCTACTTTGCCTTCCAGTAGATTTAGTGTTCCTGTTTTAATATTCAGATCTTTGATCCACTTTGACTTTAGTGTATGGTGATACACATGGATCTAGCTTTAGTTTTTGGCATATGGAGAGCCTCTTTTTCCAGCACCATTTATTAATGAGGCTGTCTTTCTTCCAGTGTATATATTTGGCCCCTTTGTCAAAGATGAGGTGGCTGAATGTGTTTGTAGTTATGGCTGTATCTTCTAATCTACTCCATTGATCTTTAGATCTGTTTTTATTCAAATACCATGCTGATTTTATCACAGTAGCTTTATAATATAATTTCAGGTCAGGGATTGTGATGCCTCCTGCCTTAGCTTTGTATTGCTTCTCAGCCTTTTGGCTAAGATCAAGTGATAGTAGTATTTATTATTTCCCACAGAGCACACTATGGTGGCATATGCTTTAGACAAGTTATTTCTTTTAATCTGCCCAACTCCATTCTGTAAAATGAATACTTACATTGTCCTTATTTGAAAAAAATGAGCAAACAGGGTCTCTAAGAGGGTGAGAAACAGCTCCTGTCCTATAGTACATAACTGGTAGAGTTCACCTACAACTTGACATCAGAAACCCTATGTTTAATGCTAGGACACAAGCACCAATGGGGAAAGTGATGGGCCAGTTTCAGGAGCTCGTGCAAAGGCAGAACCCAGCCTGCTCTGATCTCAGGGAGTTCTCCCTCCCACTTTCCCTAGAATGTTCAGGAAGCCTCTCCCCTTCACAGGGACCATTGCAATTTGTGTTTCTCTGTTGGGTATCACATCTTCCCTCTTAACAGTCTCTCTTAATATTTCCTCTGGTAGCAAATTGTTATGTATCCAAGATCCATGTTCTGTTGAAACTGAGAGTCAATTTAGAAAAGCAACTGTCAAAAACAACTGGAGGATAACTGAGGATGTAGCTCCAAAACTGAGTGCTTGCCTAGCAATGTTAAGGGTTCTGGGGTTAATACCCAGTAATCCCCCTCCTCCACAAAACTTTGTAGCAATTATATTGGATACCCTCCACATGATGATTTACAGGAAGTGGTCACATGTAAGGGAAAAAGTTGTTTTGTATTAGACTCTTGGTTTCAGAAATATTTATATTGATAGAAACAAATCATCTAAACTCCTTGGGCCAATGAAAGAACCGAAGTCTCCCCTCTTTCCTTCCACCAAACACCAGATTCCTCAGTGGGCTGCTCCCTACAGGTGAGCACCAACAGCAGAACGCATGAGTCTGGACTGTTCATCAAGCATCATAAACCTGATGTCATCTGCACACGCAAGCCATTCAGGAAGTTCACAGGAGTGGGGAAAATTTGCTGTTTCTGGAGATGCCAGTCCATCCTCTAAAAGAGTGTCCCAGTGAATCCAAATATTAAAGGACACCTAACTATTGAAATTGTTATTGAGCCAAGTCAAGGAAGATTCCAGTACCACCAACCCTCACTGACTAACTTAGTAGACAGAACAAGGGTTATCCCAGCTGAGATAAAATTTGCTATTTTGTTACAGTTGTTATTTATATTTGTTCTTAACTTTAGTCATTTATGAAGCACTCCAACTGGAAAAATGCCACAAAAATGCAAGAGACATTTATTCTTAAGAATGAGTATCATCCTCAATTTTTAGAAAATCCAAGTCCATCACACTAGAAAAATTATAGAAAGAACTGAGCATATGAAGCAAGCCATTTTCTTTTTCTCCTAGTGCCTGTGTGCATAATTCCAAATCAAACATATTCACATTATTAACTTTTTAAAGTTTATTAGTCTCAGTGCTAATGAACTCATTCATCCTTGGCAAATGCACATGGCTCCCTAATGGAACGTCAATAGATAGATCGGCAGTGAAGTGAGCACATCCAATGGTGGATGCCAAATTCCACTTGGCGGTAATGACTGGAAGAGGTGATCACTTCCAAAGAGACACTTGGACACCGCTTCCTAGAATGGGAGGAGCACCGGCGGGTGTCTGTAGACCAGGATTCTCTGCCTGGCTCTGCCGCTTGCAGTGAGTGACCTTGAACACGTCAATGGACACCTCTAGGACTCAGTTCCTTTTGTGAAAAAGGAGGATACAGGTGACAGGTGACGTTCACCCCCAAAGTTGTTTCTAGATCTGTAATTTAAACGCTTCCTCTCCTCCCCCACGGAACACACCTTTCCCTGAGCTTCAAAGAAGCTGTCAGGTGTTTGTATACATTCTGATTCATGGTATCTTGCAATACTTAGACATCTGCCTAGTCAAACAATGGCTCATTCTTCACAGATAAAATTAAAACTTGGCTCCTTAGAAATACTATGCCACAGGTTATGGGTTTTAATTTCTGACCTGTTCCAACATTGCCAAGTTCAGAGTTGTAATGAGTTTCCTAACCTGCATCAGTTTGTGTCAGCCTGCGTGACAGTGTGTTGAACACGCTAAGGGAGATAGAAAATAGAATGGCTGAAAAAAGAAAAAACCTACCCAGGCTTTCCTTTCTTTCAGTTATCAGCTTTGAAGAGTAACCTCAACAGAGGGATGCGTCTGTTTGGAGACTTCTGAGTTCCTAGCATTAATTCTCCAGGGTAAACTTCCCGCCTTCATGCAATGAGCGATTTTTCTTCTTTCTTTCTTTACTTCTGACGTTTAAAATTGTAAAATAGCTAGAAACTTGGGCTGTTTTCTCTCTGATGTTTCATGGAAAGGGTCTGCTTCATTATTGAGCAAAAGCAAAAATAATAATAGTAAAAAGCTTTTGCTTCTGGACCGCATAAATTATCTCCAATTTTCCTCATTATTTTCTTCTGCGGGGCATAAAGAGATTGCCTGTGGTAAAATATGTATCAGTACAAAACAAATAGAAAACAGTTTAAGCCACTGAAGTATTTACCTTTTTTATTTTTTAAAGAAGATATTTGAATCCTATTAACAGTAAATTATATTACCTATTGTGAAGGCAGACATGAAAGAAATATTTGAAGCATGCAGTTAATTATGATACCAAGTGACACATAATATTTATGCTCCTCTAGTGTAGCCTGAACAATTTTTCTTTCACTAACTGTGAGTCACACACTGATTGAAGTCTTGAAACTGATGCTGAGACAGACCACAGGCACATCTGCCGGGGCTACTTCATTCTACAGATAATTAATGTTACAAGAAATAGCATTGTTTATTCTTTTATAGGCCTAATTTCACATAGAAGGAAAAAATCCTCTACCTCAGTCCTTTCATTTCATTCTCCATTTCAGCATATTTATTAAATGCCCACAAACGAATTTCAATACCGAGCAGCTGTGTCTCCCTAAATGTAGGGGTCTTTCTTACAAAAGCTAAGGCGTTCGTGAAAGCTATTTCCCACTTTGAGAGAAGTGACTGACTCTATCTAAGTAATTTTTAACATCAACATGTATTTCCATACAACTGGAATAAAGTATAAGTCATTTGTTAAAATTAGCAGATCATTCCCCTCTGATGACTACATAGCGACATGGCCAACTTACGGTCGACCAGTGGGATACAGCTCCTTCAGGCCTGGCTCTCCCATCTTCAGTGGCCAGCTGGGGCCAAGGCTGCCAGGGGGCCACTCTTGAGGGACAAAGGCATGATGGCTTACCCATGGGGCCATGCTACAACTGAACAGAGTCCAGGGAGCAAAACACAGCTCTAGCATTCACACATAAAGACTTTGGCTGACACTGTCACCTGTGTGCTTACCAAGCCACTTAAAGGCAGCAGTGGATGCATAACTGAATTCTGCCAGAGTCCCGGAACAAGTCCCTGAGAGCCTGCCCTGGTTCTTCCACATAGGGGCTTCCTGCCCCATCTTTACCTAGTGACTCACATAGGCACTGCACCTTACACTTGGATTTTATTACAACTTGCGATCCCCAAAAGGGACTGAGTAGGAGTCCTACTCACTATGGAAATACATTGTTGCCCATAAACTATCCTACTTTTTCCATTTTAAGATGGAAAGTAAATACAACCCTAGCCTGGCATGGTGGCAGATGCCTGTAATCCCAGAAAACGGTTGTTTGGTCTTACTTTTGTCTATGTTGCATTTATATTTTAATAATTTGCTGTTATAAAAACACTACACAAATATTAACAAGTGAATGAAAGCATTTAAATTGGATTTCAAAATCCGTTTTGAGTTAAATAGTATTTTAGCAGAGTTAGCTTAGCTACAATATACTCATAACTTTTAAATCAGTTTTCAAATTATATGATGTTTTTACATTTACATGCTTAGGTCTTACCTAAGTACACACTTTGCTAAGTTTTGACAAAAGCATACACCTAGGTAACCCAAAGCTCTGTGAAGATGGAAAACACTTCCATGATACCAGAGCATCCTTCACGTCCCTTCCTAGGTATTCCCTGTCCACCTACACATATAATCACGGTCCTTCTCATCAGATCACTTTGCCTTTCTTAGATTCATATAAAACCATATAGGATTGTCCTACTTTTCCATTCTTGCTCTAAAAAATTACTGCAGATTTGAAAAACTTTGCTTCTCCTCATAGAGTTCTGTACAATTTCATCTCCTGTTTAGTTTTCCACCACCATAGCTGAGTTGCTGAGCGCTCTGTCAGTACAGGACCCTGTGCTGTGCCATTTAATAACCAACCACCCTACCCTCCAACTCTCCTCGCCGAACAGTTAAGCTCCGGAAATCACTAATCTGCCACTCATTCCTAAATTCTGAAATTTAAAAATGTTCTATAGATGGATAGCACCTATGCAACATTTTGGATTGATTTTTTCACTCATCATAACTTCCTAGAAATCCATGCACCTGCTTATGTGTGTCACTGGCTTGTCCTTTTTATTGAGGAGTATTCCATGGTACCTCTGTACCAGTTTGTTTAATACACACTTACTGAAGTATATCCGAGCTATTTGTAGTTTGGGCATGGAGGGGATTATCAGCACTTGTATGCAAGTTTTTATGTAAACATTTTCATTTCTCTGAGATAACTGCTGAAAAGTCCAATTTATAAGATATATGGCAATTGCATATTTAGTTTTATTTTCACAAATTGCAAAATTCTTTTCCATCATTTTGCCTTCCCCACCATTTGATGTTGTCACTATTTTTATGCTAGTCTAGTAGTTCATTGAGGTTTTAATTTGCATGTACTTCATAGATAATGATGCATCTTTTTTACACGCTTATTGTCTTTTTGTATATCTTCTTTCAGTGAAATATATGCTTATGTCTTTTTCCGTGTACTTACTGGATTGTTTACTTTTTTACTGTTGGATGATGAAAAGCCTTTATATATTCTAAATATTAATCCTTTGTAGAGCATGTAGCTTGCAAATATTTTCTAACAATCTATAGTTGTTTTTCCTTCCTCTTCACTCAGATTTTGAAGAGAAATTTTTTAACTTTGATGATTCCACTTAATCAACTTTTTCTCTATAAATAGAGCTATTAATCTAAGAACTTTGTGTATTTCTATATTCTGATAATTTTATCAATGTTTTTTTCTAAACATTCTATAATGTTACACATTTCATTTTAGCACATCATCCATTTATCCATTTAGAACTACTTTCTTCATAAACTGTGGGACTTAGGCAATCTCTCCCCCCCCCTTTCTCTCTCTGCTCAAGCACTACTTATTAAAGAGTCTTTTCTTCCTCCATTGAATTGCATTTTCATCAATGTCAAAAATAAGTTGTGGATATGCATGGGATTCTATTTCTGATTTTCCAGTTTTTTCCCCATGGCAATATGTCTAACCTTCCTCTAACTCCACACTGGATTACCACAACTGAAGAGCAAGGTCTGGTGTTGGCTGGAGCTATTCCCCAACTTTATTCCTTTTTGTCAATATTATTTTCAGTATTCTAGGGCATCAGTCTTTCCATAGACACTTTAGACTGTTTATACTTACAAACTACTTCCTGAGACTTGGATGGGACAATATGTAGGCAATATGAGACTTGCAGACAATATGTAGATTGATATAGGGAGAGGTGACACTTTACTCTATGGGTCTCCCAAGCCCTCAACAAGGTTTGCTACTCTATTCATTTAAGCCTGGTTTGATTTTTTCTTTAACAATTTTAAACTGCCGAACACAAATCCTATGCATAATTTGTTAATTGGATATTTTAGCATTTAATTTTCTTTGGAGTAATTATAAATATTATTGTGCTTTCAGTTTAGTTTTCCATGTGCTTACTGTCAGTGTGTAGAAATAATATAGGAATGTGTGTCCTGCAAACTTGTTAAATGTATTTACTAGTTACAGGAGGTTTTTGTGTATAAACTCCTTGAGATTTTCTACACAGGTAATCATTTATTTTTTACTAATCTGTATGCCATTTGTTGGCTTTTCTTGCCCTTTGTGTATGGTATAGAAATTAATATACAAAATAAGAATGGTGAAAACAAAGATACTGGATAGGAGATTATTTAGTCACCCTTAGCTATGATTTTACTTGGAGGTTTTTAAAACATGTTCTTTATCAAGTTGAGATAATCTCCTTATATTCCTCCTTATATTCCTAACTTGTTGAGTGTATGCTTTAGCCACAAATGGTGTTAGACTTTTGAAATATTGGTGCTTTTACTACAGAGGTAACATGATCACAGTTATTTCTTCTTTAATTTACTAGTATGCAAGAATACCTTGGGGTTAATTTTCAAATGGGAACCAAGTTGAGCAATACTGTGCCTCTTGCTGTCTTTTGGTTGGTGCATGAAATCCATACATATTAAGGTAATTTTCAGTGTGTTAGAGCATATTAACTACAACTTCTTTTAGCTTTTTGATCTTCTCAAAATGTAGTTTTTTCTCCTTTATTTCTAAAAGATGGTCTTTCTGCAGGTTTTCTGGCTGACAATTCTCTTCTTTCAGAAGTTGAAAAATGCTATTCTAGTTCCCTTCAGCATCTACAATTTCAACTAAGTTCTGGTAGATAATTTATCATCGGTATTGGAGAAAACAGTTTAAATACTACTTTAAGCCTACTTGACAAAATAAAAGGAGGAAAATAGACAAGACTTAACCTATTTCCAAGAAAATTTGCTACATTAAAAACAATATTTAAGAATTTTTATAGGAGTGCAAAAATACAATTCACTCAATACTCAATACAATTCACAATATTTTGTGTCCAAAAACATTACCAATCATGCAAAACAGTTGGATAATATTACTAAGATGAAATCTTAATCAAAGCAAACTCAGAAATGATGCAAATGACTTAAAAATCAATGACATCAAAAGTGTTAGTAAAACTAGATTCTTTAGGTTTAAGAAGCTAGATGCAGATTGAGCATGTTAAGTACAGATATTGAAAATAAAATCCATAAGAAAATGTTCAAAACTAAGAACCAAACCATCTCAGATTTAAAAGCATGGGATGGGATTGACAGAAGATTAGATACTATAAAAGAAAAAAATATTAAACTTGAAGCCATGCAACAGAAACAAAAATAAAGTACGCAGGGAAAATAAAATGTTAAAAAATAAAAACAGTATCAGGGAACTGTGTGGATCAGCTTCTACATAGAAAATTACAAAATAACCCACAGCACATTTATCCAAAACAATGCAAGCATAAGACAGGGGAAGAGCACTTCTGCGTTTTGAAAGTACAAAAGAAAGAAAGAAAGAACAAAAGAAAGAAAGAAAAGAAAAAGGTGGTAAAATAAAAGTAGAGAAAGAAATTGCATACCCAGAATCTATACTAATAAAGCTAGCTTTCAAAAAACATTGATGAAAAATATTTTCTCAGACAGATAGATGCTAAAAAAAATTCATTACCAGCTCAACTTCATTACAACAAATATTAATGTAAGTGTTTCATGCAACAGAAAAGTGATAGAGATGGAAATCTGAGTGTATCATACAGTTGCTATCTGGGTGGGATAGTCCTTCGTGGCAGAGGTATTTCTTGCATCCTAGGATGTTTTCGAGCCCCCTGAGCCCCTGGTCACTACCCATCAGATGTCAGTAATATGTCCCCATTCTACAGTTGTGACCAGGAAGGCTCCTGTTGCCTACTGACCTGGAGAGGGAAAAGACTGCACCAGGTGAGAATGGAAAATTAACACACAGAAAAAAAAAGTCTCTGGAAATGGTAACTACATAAGTAACTGTAAAAGACATCTTTCTTATTTAAATCTCTTTAAAAGATTACTGACTAAGCAAAAAAAAAATCCAATCATTAAAATATAAGCAAGTGTTACAACTAATAAACCAACAGGAGATAAAATGTAATAATAAAATTATTGAAAACCCTAAATATGAGAGAAAAAGACAAAAAGAAACAAAAGAGGATAACACAGTGGAAAGTAAAGATCAAGATGGCAGATTTAAAACAAGTCATATAATAATAATTACATTACATGTAAATTAACTAAACATTCCAATTAAAGGACAGAGATTGTTATATGGGTTTTACAAAAACACATCTAGCTATATTCTGCTAACAAGAAACCCACTTTATGCAGCTATTGTGGTACATGCCTGTAATCCTAGAACTCTGAGAGATTAAGGCAGGAGAATCATAAGATCGAACTCATCCTAGGCAGTTTTATAACTTAGGGGGAAATGATCCCAAAATAAAATATAAAAAGGGCTAGGGATGTAGCTCAGTGCAAAGGCCCTTATATATAAAGACACAAATTAAATTAAAATTAATTAAAATTTAAGATATGAAAACTGGTACACTATACAACCTTTAATTTTTAAAAAGATGAAGTATTTATATTAACATCAGATAAAACAAATTCTATAAGCAAGAATTTTCAGGGATAATTATTTTATAATAATAAAGGAATCAATTCATCAAGAGGACATAAAAGTCCAAAATTTTATACATCTAATAACATTTTGAAGTACATGAAACAAATACTAATAGAATTTCAAAAATGCATCATTATAATTTCAACACTTTTTCATTAATTGATAGAACAAATACACTCCTTTAATCACCATTGACAAGAGGAAAATGCACATTCTTTTCTACTACACATCAGCATTCACTAACGTAGACCAAATTCTGGCTCATGAAACAAACTAGGAATAAAAGAGAACTTCTGCAGATTTACGGCGAACCTTGACCTAAGAAGGAGTAAACAAATATTTCCCCCTTCAGATTAGTAGCAAGGCAAATATATCTGCTATCACTACTTCTATTCAATATTGCAGTGGAGGTAATAGTCATAAAGCAAGGGAAAGATAGAAAGCATCTAGACTAGAAAGAAAGAATTAAGATTCCTTTATTTGGAAGCTGTCAAGATGTTATATATAGAAAGTTATACACATTTTCTAAAAACATTTAAATGTGCCAGTACTATTAAATTGGTTTGGACAGACTGAAACATACAAAATACATGTACAAATATCAATTATATTCCTTATTATGAGCACATTTTTAAAATCAAAATTTTAAATAGAAAGCCATTTTCTGTATATATTTATATATACAAGATAGATAACTATACTACTAATCTCTGTTAGTTTATCAAAAAGAACAGTTTGTGCTCTCATTGTTTGTTTGATCATTTTTTTCATGCCTAAATCTTGTAACCTGAACAACTGCTTCAAATAACGGCTTCAAAGATAATGATATGCAATATATTAACTAGTGTTAATTTCCTATTATTTTCTCTTGAAATTCTGTATCATTGTTTTTACTTTTTTGTTTTATTTTTTTAAAAAATCAAAAATATTAAATACTCAGAAATATGTCTTACAAAAGACACACAAGACTGGCACATTGAAATCTAAACTGAAGACAGTATCCTCAAAAAAAGAGATAACATAATTCTATTCAAAATTCAGCAGAATTTTGTAGAAATTGATGAATAGTTCTAACTTTCAGAATTGGAAATTTATAATACCTGATTTTAACCTTATTAAAAAACAGTAATCAAAATTGTACAGTATTGTCAAAAAGAAAAACAATAGATCAATGGAATAGAATTGAGTTCAAAAAAATATGCATCTATGATCAAATTTTTTCTGTCTAAGTAATAAGAAAATTCAGTGGAAAAAATATGGTTTTTGCTAACAGTGCTGGAAAATTGAAGAAACTTATGGGAAAAAGATACTTTCTAAAAAATGCCTTGACTTGTACAGAAAAATTAAAACAGAATATCAATGTAAATATAAAACTAAAAACCTTATAAGTTTACCAGGGAAAATCTGTCAGAATCTGGGTTAAGAAACTTTTATAAAATTATAATACCAAAAGTATAGACCAAAAAGAAAAAAATAGTAAATTGAACTCATTGGATTTAAGAACTCCAGTGTTTGAAATACATTGTTTAGAAAACTAAAAGACAAGCCACAGCTGGGACCAAATATATTCAAACTATGTAACTCATATAAGTCTCATATCTGAAATATATGAAGAGATACTAAAACTTACTAAAATTTGATTCTATTTTAAAAATTCAATTTAAAATAATGACCAAAGACAAACATTTTTCCAAAGACAAACAGGTGGTAAACACACACATGAAAAGACATGGGACACTTCTGGTCATTAGGAAAGTAGAAATCAAAGCCACAGTAGATATTTCTACACACCAATGGAATACCTGAAATTGACAACACCACGTCTTATAGAGGGTTTACAGCAACTCAAAGTCAAAAATGTACCTGGTTAAAAAAAATGATGTATTAGCTTAGGAAATTAGATTGACACTTCTTAAAAGTTAGTCACGCACTTTCTCTGTGGCCCTACAGTCCTACTCCTGGGCATTTGCATGAGAAAAATAAAAAGCATATATCCACTCAAGACCTAGGTGCAAATGTTCATAGAACCTTCATCTATTGATGGTATGCTCTAGAAAGAGTCCAAACGTCCACTAAAGGTGAATGGCTAAGAATCTGTGGTACAATAAGTACTTCTTAGCTATAAAAAGGAACAAACCCAAATAATACAATAGCAAAAATGAGTCTCAAATGCAAAAGCCAGAGACAAAGATAATGTAGTATATGGTTTTATATATAGAAAATTCTAGGAAACATAGACTTGCAGGGACATGAATGACACTACTGGGTAGCAGAGCCTTTGCAGCAGGAGAACAAGTGTTAGTAAATATATGCATTCATCAAAAAACCAAAAAATTGTACATCTAAACAAGCAAATTTGCTATTAAATCTCAATCTATATGACATTATGAAATGAAAAGGAAAGTTGGAAGAGTGGCTTTTCATTCACTCCTCTCCCCCACACTTGGCACTGAGACAAGGTCCAAAGGTTTACAAGAGAATGTTTACTGAGTGGCAGATAAGTTTTCCCATCACTAAAGAGCAATTTTAGCCCTGTGTCTCTCTCCACTGCCATCCACCAAACCCTTTTCTCAGTGTAGTTGCTCTTATCTTTACTTTTTGCTTCCCCTCATACATTTTTCTCCTTTTTTTTCCTCTCTCCTACTTTTTTCCCATGAGTTGCCATCATGGGGCACTAAAATCTTGTCTTGTAGCTTCTGACTTATTGACAGCTTTGTTTCTATCTTGTAAACAGCAAAACTAGTAAGGACATGGAGTGTTTATCCCCTGAAAGCCCCAGCTGGCTAATCAACTTCTTCTCCTGGTCTTTTATCTGTGGCTCTGTGACGTAGGTTTCATTAGACCCTCAGACTTGCCTAGAACCTGGGGCAAAGCAGTGGTCAGTCCTGACACTCCCCAGGCTCTTGTGCCTCAGGCTAGCTAAGATCACTATTGCGACTTCCACTTTTTCCAAGATCCTACTACTAAGATTAGTTTGGAGAAATAATGGCTACAGGACTTTTTGCCAAATGTCCATTGACCAGTCCTTGACTTTTGCTTCCTACTCTGACAAACTGAAACATGTATTTAAGGCTCTTCCCTGCTTCTTTTACCGGCTTCTTGACAGATGACTCCATTTCCTTGCCTCTAGGGCTCACTCTGTTTCCTTTTAGTTGTCAGAGCCAAGGTGCCTCCCAGTTTGAAATTGCTATACATATCTAGTACTCATAGCCAGTTTTCGGTCAGTCGCTGAGGGTGTCAACTCCCCAGCCCATCCCACATCCTTCCCAGGTCCTGGGAGCATTGGAGAGGAAATAGGGTCCATACTAGGCCTGGTGGACATAGGCCACTAGTCCCCTCTGATTCCTTAAGCCTGATGGGGACCTTCTCAGGAAGCAGTGGAAAGTGGTTCATCCACAAATGATGGGAAAATAACGGCAGTGTCTCAAAATGAAATATTTTTAATAGCTCAGGTGCTAAGAAAATTGACCATATGTATGCAAAACACTGAATCTAGATCCATATCTCTCACTATGTACTAAACTAAAATGAAAATAGATCAAAAACTTAAATATTAAAACAGAAACAATCTTCTGGAAGATAAAATTGGTACAAGTCTTGAAGACATAGGGATAGGCAAGGACTTTCAGAACAGAAACCTGATTGCACAGGAAATAGCATCAAGAATCAACACATGGAATTATATCAAGTTCAAAACTTCTCCACAGCAAGGGAAATGAGCAACAGAATAAAGAGACTACCTACACAATTGAGGAAAAAATTTTGTCAGCTATTCCTTGGACAGAGGAATAGTATCTAGGATAAAAAACTAAAAAAAAAATTAGACTTCCCCAAAAATCAAAAAATTTGGCAACTTAAGTGAATAAACATTTCTCAGAAGAAGTACAAATGGTCAGTAAACGCACAACAAATGTTCAACATCTCTGGCCATTAGATAAATGGAAATTAAAACAAGATTGAAATAATATTTTTCTCCAAAAAATGCTTATTATCAAGAAATAAAAAAATAACAAAGGTATGGGGGTAAAGGAACCCTTCTACAACGTTGGTGGGAATGTAAATTAGTACATTCACTATGGAAATCAGTGTGAATATGCCTCAAAAAAATTAAAACTAGAAGTTTCATTTGATTCAGCCATTTCTCATTCTATATATCTTCCCCAGACAGTTAAAGACATAGTGTTATAGTGACACCTGTATACCTACGTTTATAGAAGCACAACCCACAATAGCTAAAGCTTGCAAGTGACTTGTATGCCCATCAACAGAGGAATAGATAAAGAAAAGCTGATAGTTGTACACAAAGAAGTACTACTTTTCTACAAAGAAGGATAAATTTAAGTCATTAGTAAGACAATGGGTGCATTTTCAGACCATAATGTTACGTAAAATAAATCAGATACACAAAACTAAATACTGTATGATTTCTTTTAGATGAGAAACCCAAAATATAAATAAATTAAAGAGCAAAATAAAACACAGATAATTGGAAGCAGGAAGACAGATCTTTTGCAAGTGGGAATGGTACCAAGAAACACAGAGGAGGAGAGAGAGGAGGAAAAGGGAGGCAAACAGAATTAAGATGTGTTATGTACATGCGCCAACTCCCAACAATGAATATAGTCATTATGTATTGCAAGGATGCACTAATAAAAATGAAAATAAAAACAAAACCGGAGGGGACACCATCTGGCCTATTAGGGTTTTCAGAGGTTTAGCAATTAAAGAAAGGTTGAGACATTCCTTACGGTCACCTTCCTTCTAGGAGAGTCATCACCCATTAAAACCTCCAGTGTCTGTCACACATCTCATGGAGGCATGAGGTTAGTGAACTCACATATCTGTAGCCTACCTAGCAAATGGAGTGTACCTGTGATAAAAGGAATTAGCACCCTATCCCTGCAAAACTTATTTTTCCTAAATAATTATGGAAATGCAAAACTTTGGGATTGTGTTTTATTTGCTGTTTATATTGGGCTTTTATTTGCTTTTTGCTCATTGCTTTGAATTGTTCCTTTTCTCCCCAATAATGGCACAAAAAAGGAATCCCAAAATAAGAAAATCTTTTTGTTTCTTTAAAAATACCAAATTATAATCAAAAAATGTTTTGATGGGAGCCTTTTTGGTCACATGATCAAGTGCCAGCATCTTCAGGCTCATCTCAGGGGTCAAACCCCCCATAATCTGCGTCTGCAGGCAGGGCCCACACCAAGACCCAGTTAGACAGTCAGCGTGGGCAAGTCTGGAGCCTAAAATTCTGGACCCGGTTCTTAACTTTGGGCAGTTACATAGAGAGAACTTGGGCCCTCACTTTCCTCATCTATAAAAATCGTCATACCAATATTGCCCGCCTCGCTGGATTATAAGAAAGGCGAGATCTCGGCATCGCTAAGTAGGCAGCTATGACCAAGGCCTTCACATGCAAGCTCATTCTTACCTCACACCAGAGAATCCCTCCAACGGCAATTAAGGAACCACTCAAAACTATGATTGCAACAACAAATGACACAGTAAGTCTATGGTTTTAAAATGGTGCTATTTACATTTGGACACATGTATATAAAATACGTAAAAATAATGTAAAGTTAAAGGGCATTTGTGTTTGGTGCTTCCTATGGAGGCTGTTTTTCTTGGGTGGTATTTTAATCTTGAGGCTACAATGTTAAAAGATATTTTTTTAAGATGCTAATATTCAAAACCTGATCACAATTGCCTGATTTCCAGTGATCAGTCAGAGAGCAAGAAAACAACTAAACACAAGGATTGTAAGAACATCCAGAATTTGGGGTGCATGTGGCCATAAGGGCTTGGAAGGCAGCATGAGGAACCTTCACACAGCCCTCCCTTCTCCCGAAGCCTGCTCCCAAGCAGGCCCAGGATTGGGAAATACGTACACTGTCTCTCTACTTCTCAGAACATGAGTTACTGAAGCTGTTTTTCCTCCTTACCAATAATTCTGTTTATTTGCTTTTCTGGGCTTGGTGGGAACAATCTGTTTCTTTTCTATTTCCTGCTAGTATCATTTTGTCATATTTGCGTTCAGCATTGACATTCCTGTGTTTGGATCTCCCAGTGCTACCCAGGAACATTCAGCTCTGACAACCATTTCACACCTTCACACACTCTTATGTGTGCTCTCTCATGCACACACGCGCGCACACACACACACACACACACGTTCATTTCCATCATTAATGTCTTCAGGGCAGCGAACATGTTCTGCGGTTGGCAGCACTACATTTTTAAATGGAAAAGTAACAAATATTTTGTTCAACATATATTTCAAAACATATATATATACCTCTGTATATTTTGAACAAAAATATTATAGTCAAATATTGATCAAAGTATAAAACACATGCAAAATTATTTGAAAGTGCCTTATACTGTACACTAAAGTATGAATATTTGAGTTTGCTTGTGTCATTTGTTATTTTAAATATCACTCAAGACAAAAGAATAGATTAAACTCTATTGAAATCACTTTTTATTTATTTAAACTTTATATATTTAAATTATAGAATATTTAAATTAAATTATTTAAATTATAGAATCCAACATACCTAGAAGAATGATCAAAGATAGCCACAAAACTGTAAACTCTGAAGGCCTATGAAATACCTAGGGATCCTGGAAATCAGTCAGTATTAGGACGCCGGTGAGTCTTCTCATCAAAGGAAGAATAGCGTCGTCAACATCGTTCTGTCTTCCTTTTGTACGTGAAATGGTCACTGTGCAAGCGCCTGAATATGTGTGTGCGTAGCAAGACTAGACCAGAATTCTGTTTACAGTTCTTTACTGCATTTCCTAAGTGGGTAATTCAAATCCTCTCCTGGGTTCCTACACATGCATGCCTAAGCCAGCACAGAGGCGGGAAAGGATGCAGGCTGGATTTTCTGTTTGTGCCGCTTCCTGCCCCATGAACCCCTCCAGCTCACCAAATGAAAACTAATGGCTGTGTCCGTGGGAGGTGAGAAGCTGTCCCATGGCAGGCAGCTCCAGATTTCCATATGGAATCCACAGCCTAATGTAGGTATTCTTAATGGCTGCTTAATTAGTAAACTTGGGGCTCCGGGTTCCTGAGTGAGAATCTCATTCCAGCAGCAAGGCTGTATCTGCTGCTTTATTGTCTGCTCCGCATCCTGTCTCTTTGCCAGCTTTGGTGGACTGGCATTCTGTGAGCCATTACGTGTGTTTATTAACACGCGTCTCGTACCAGTGTTTACCAAGTCTGTTCTATTTTATTCCCTCAGCCCTCCTTGGGCATCCAAGCCCAAGGCTGAATCCCTGCGTGTTCTTCCTCACACAGCTCTTCTATCAGCTTTACCAGTGTCACATGAGACCTGATACTCCTCAGTAACTGAGCACGGAGATGGGTGGGAGGCCTACGTCACCTGTGCGAAGGTGTCTGTTGTCCCTGACTTAAAAGCCAGAGATCCAAAACATGGAGGTCAATGGGTTGTTGCTCCCTGTCATCACAGCCTCCAGCCAGCAACCAACCCTGAGGATTTTCAGGACTGAGAACTTCTAGGTTCTTCCAACACAATAGAAAAACATTTTACACCCCACCCCTATGTTTTAGATCTGGAAAAAACTTCAACAATACAAGAGAGAAAATGTAACTCATACCAGAACTTGAGATACTCCAGGTATGGCATCACTTACCAATCAGTTACTAAACTACATGACAAACGCTTGCCCAGAAAGCATTCTGTCAGTACTGAGCTCACCTTGCTTATAAACCAGTGAGGAGACAGTCAAATAAACATACAGCGCTGCTTAATGGATTCGCTCTGCTCAAAGCACAGTAGTACCATCTTTGCAGTCTGAAACATGACACCCTAAATCTTCACCTCCTGTCTGATCTATTGCCTCTGAAGGAACATTCTTCCACGTGGCCTTGCCTTCTGGGTGCTCAGTATTAGGTGTTCCCAGACCTGACTGGCATGGTGACAATCTGACATGTCTTATGAAGACTTAGGAACCTCTTTTGGCCTAAAATACAGGGAGGAAATGTGTTCCACGTCTGTCTTCCACTGGCATTCACATCTGTTGCTTCGCTCATTTCCTTAATTTGATTATACCGCTTTCACCCTCTTTTTTTTACACTGGCGATTGTTAAGTGACAGCTACAATGTGTTGGCTGGGGTGTTCAGGTTTCTCAGCCCTCATGAACATCCTCTGCACTCTTAGCTCTTCCCCTGGGTCTGGGGTGTATGGACCTTGCATTTCAACAGTTCATTCAGCATATAAAAGTCCCATGCCTTGCACCAGGAAGTGGCTGCCACACCACAGTCCCAGTGGCAGGTGAAATAAAGCCTATTTTGCCCTTTGTGTCTCAAAGGAAGAACCACCTTTGGGATGTGATGCAAATTCCTTATGAAGGTCAGTCTTAAAGCGGTGACGATGTACAAGCAGGTCTGATCACAGCATTCTATGTCTCAGGTACCAGTGATGGTGGTTGCTTGCATAGCCTCCCACATTTCATGCAGATATCTTCCTGACTTTTTCACACATACAAAACCAGCGTCCTAGTGTGGCTCTATTCTATCCCCAAAGAAACAGTCACCAAACATTAACTAACATGAAGTCAGATTACCTGCACTTATTTTTTGGGTTCTTGTTTTATTTTGCTTTGGTTTGCTTTTTGGTATTTGGTTTTCTGTTTTTGGTTGTACTGAGAATGAACCCAGGGCTTTGCACATGCCAGGCAAGGATCTACCACTGAGCTACCTCCTTGTCAGAAGTCCACTGGTCTACCGGCCTTGCCACAGATCCAATATCCACTAGAGCTGAGGAAGGTACATACTCATGTAGACCCTCAAAAGTTAAAAATTGGGCATAGTGTTATCATAATATTTTTCTTGACATCTCTAGCAACACATACATTGAAAATGCCTGGTCAAATGTCTGGCTGAATGACAACTTAACTTAGAAGCACCAAAGCAAGGGTTGCATTTTTCCTTTCTGTAACTTTTAAAACTTGTTTGGATGGGCTGTATCGTTAGAGTGAACTTGATCTCTTTGAAGATGTAATTCATTAACAATTTTGATCAAATGAGAATAAATACTAGATTAAAGGTGAATTCAAAGTTGATAGTTCTCCCAAATATATTAATACCGGGATAAGTCAGAAAGTCTTTTCATTGTCAAATGCCATAGTTTTTATTTAAATATGTGCCCACAATGACATCTGATCTATTGAGGCCAATATGGTTAATGTCTCTCCTGGGTCAGGTGATCCACAGTAGATAAAAATGTATTATACAGAATCCTTGATGTAATTTTATCCCTTGCACAACACCTCCAACTTTTTAAGCTGTTAATAACGTTCCAAAAATAAACCTTCCATCAGTTCAAGCTAGCACCTTTGTCTGAGAAAAACATAATAAATGCGTTGCCTGCAAGCAGTTAAAAAATCAAAACTACTGCAAGCTCAGAAACTATCTCTATAGGGAGTCCTTACAAATGGCAGCATAAGTCCCCATGCAAATCCACTCTGTCAGCTACGACACAGATGCAAAAAAAAAAAAAAATCAGGCACAATAAATGCTGAGTATATTGATATAAAATGGCAGTGATGTCACGCTGTGGGATTTATAAGTTCCTCCAGTCTTTGCTTAGCATGTGGACAACACAAAAGCCTTAAATAATTCTCGCTCCTTATGGGGTCATGGGACATCACAAAAACACATATTTTTCATTTGTGATGGTAATGGGTAGAAAACTCTTTCAAAAAAGCAACCACAGATTATATTGTCTGTAACACGTTGGTATTCAAGGGCTGACTTTTCAAAAAAGGAAAGTAGATATCAGGGCTACCAACCGGTGGCCTCCCCAAAAAGTCCCTTGGAATCCTGTGAGTGTCAGTTATACCACATGCTGTATATATTGGGCCTCAGTCTCCAGGCCTGGCCTTTGACCTTGATCCAGAGATCAGCACACAGTGAGCCATGGGATCTCCACCCCACTGGGCTTTTGAGCTACATTTCCTGATTACCAGCAAACAGCACCCTTCTCTCTGGCACCACGTCTCCCCTTTCCTCTCTCTCCCTCTGTGTGTGCTCATTCTGGATTGCACCCAGCCACATGGCTGTGGCTGACCCTGCCACCCTCTGTCTGTCTGTCTGTCTGTCTCTCGGCTGCTCCTCTCCCTCCATTGTCCCTCCCAGAGGGCATGCAGAACCCCTTAGATGCTTCCTTTTGTGGAAGCACGTCTTAAGAGTACGTGTGTCTCCAGAGGAGGGGTTGAAAGCAACACTGGCCATACAGTCCTCCCTCAGGAACATCTATTGAAACTGATGGATCTAACACTGTGCGTCTGCCAAGCTGCCATTCAAGCCGCAGGGATTTGGAGGAGACAAGGTGAACACTGTAAAAATGACTCTGAGAGCTGGATTATTGAGCTGGCCTTGAACTGCTGGGTATGGTGAGGGCAGAAAACCTTGTTTCCTACAGAAAAAACTTCACATAAATGGGAAAATGCACGATATAAGGAGTCAGTGAATATTTTTACTTGATTTGTGCCTGAAACATAAGAGCAGGGAAAAAAATCCCAGCTGTCTACTGCATTGTGTGAACATATACATGCATTTAAATTACTTATATCATTACTTACAGATGTAATTGTGAAATATGTTCTTTTTGCATTCAAAATTAGGGACTGAACAGATGGCAAACGCTCAGTTTAAAGCAATATGTCCATTAAAATAACCCGTACTGTTGGTGTTTAGTGCAACAACAGCAGTGAGTTCATCACAGCAGGGATCTGCAGCAAGAGCTTGCTTGCGCTGGCAGAAGATGCTCAGGAGATGCTTGTTCGCCCAGACAGGCCTTATTCCCAGACTGGGCCGCTTCTCCACCACCCCTGACCACCAGTGGTTGGCTCCAGACTTGAACTCCAGTTACTTTGCTTAGTATTTCCCTTCCACTTACGAAAGTCAATAAACAGCTGACATTTACCAATGCTTTGCTTCTGGGTTATTTTTTTCTCTACTCTCCAGATGTGCTGAAATGTGTGGTTCCAGATGTATCACCTCCAACAGGGTAACACTGCTCCCGCCATAAAGGATTGTCTCGCCTAATGAGCCTGGGTCAGGCGCATGGGCTGATGGCACAGTAGATAGCTGTAGTCTCTTTTGGGGGTTCACATTCTCTTTTGGGGATTCAATACACACCACCAGGAAGCAAGGCTTTAGAAGAATGAGGGCTGGGGCCTTCAAAGGCAGTTGTGACTCAATGGACCCAAGTGGTCTGGTTTGTCACCACCCTAACAGAGCTGCCTCTCATCTCACCTGGCAGCACTCCTGATGTCAATCTTATTCCAAAGAAGAGAAAACAAATCTCTGTGCCCTGCCCTCTGCCCCATGATTCACAATTTGGCAAGTGTCAACAACTAATATCCTAAAACTGTTCATAAATAAAGTACAAAGATACTAAATGGTCTGTATGAGCCCCAAACCAGGAAGGCATGGGAGGAGCGTCTGTGCAGTCCTGGGGGATCCATTGGATACACTGACTCCATTTGCCCATTGTAAAGAAGTGGCCTCTGCACCTTCCGGGAGCAGGCGACAGTCTGATGAGCACCCTGCAAGTGACTAAGAGGCACCGACTTCCCCCTGCAGTCTGAGATGACAAGGTGGGAAGGTGTGCTGTGCAGGGACACAGTTTTCCAGTGGTCTGAGATCATGTTGGGAACAATTTAGAGGGAAGCTGATGAGGGTCCCAAAGTCACCATCAGGAATGACAACTTGGAGCTGGCCAGCTTCCCTTCCAAGCTCAGGCCCAGCAAAATGACGCCTAAGGACCTGTTTTAGTAGGCATGCCGAAGGAGAAAGACACAGGAAAAGAGGAAGACTTGCAGCAGAATGAAGAGAGCAGTGGAAGGAGACACAGTTGTGTTTAGATAGGTATTGATATTCTTGCATCAGAGCAGCTGGAAAGTTAAAAACACTTTTCCTTTGCAGAGAGAGCAGGAATTTGCTCTTAGATTTATGAAATTTATCTTGTTGGACCATTTGGGGTAGGACAGAAGGTGACAGAGCTCTTCAGTAGGGATCACTGGGAATGGAAGCTGAGACGAGGGAGTTGCTAGTTGCAGTTATGTAAAGTATTGGTGCTCACTGTAGCTCTGTCCCAGCACCATGGTGGTCTGTCCAAGAGGTGCAGACCACCTTGAGCCAGAACTCCCAGGGCCAGGGCACTGGGGTTGGATTGCTCTTATCCCCATAGTCAGTGCTGTTATGCGGGAAAAGTAGAAAAGCACGTTTGAATCTAAACAAAAGCGTAATGCCTCTGCGTGATGTCCGTCTCAGCCTATTCTTGACCTGGAAACCTGCCCTGCCTTGCAGGGTCACTCTTCAGATCTGCACAGTCTGCCTGCCCAGCCTCCACCTGGCCTCTTCCTCCCCATGGTTATGGATCTTGCCATCCGCTTCCTGGTGTTTCTGTTAACCCTTCCTCCTGTGTTTCCCCCAGCCCTTGCCACCTGTGGGCCATCACCCATCCTTCAAGGCCATGCCTCAACACCATTTCCTTCTTGCATCTTTTCTAGGCATGGCCACTGGGAGAATGGTGGTGTTAACTCTCCCCTCATTTGTTATAGTAATACAGTCACATTGCACACTGCCTGTGCTCAGCAGTCCTGGTTCTTGCACAAACTCTTGATGTCATGTATCATTCAGCATAGCTAAGGCTGCAGGTCTGTATCTTGAGCACCCAAGGTGACACTGAAGGATGCTGTCTGAGAATACTGCCAAGTGCACTTTGCTTATGAGCATCTTACTTGTGCTTGGTGATGGGTAGAAGTCCCTGATGAAATTCTGCACCCTGGAGGGCGGGTGAGGTCTTCTCCATCTGTGATTGCCAAGATCTCCCCAGTACGGAGCCTGGCCCGTAGTCAGTATGCAGAAATTCTTTGGTGAATTCAGCAATAAGTAACACTGGCACAGATGGTCCAGTGTTAAGGAATAGAGACAAAGAGGAAATAAAACAAATGAACTGGTAACACTGCCAAGATAAGTAAGTGAAGGGAACTCACTTGAGGCCAGGAAGGGAGAGAAAGCAACGAGAGACAGGGAGAAGACGGTGACTTCAGCCCAGAACAGGAGTCACACAGAAGAGACAGGTTTGGGGGTGAAATTCATGAAGGCTTGGTTCCTGAAGAAGTGATTTCTACTGAAGCCCAAAAAAGGAAAGAGAGAAATAAGAATAACCTCACAAAACAAAACATAATTAATAGTAGGCTTTATGTCTCCCTGATTTTATACGTTGAAGCCCTAACTAACCCTTAGGACCTAAAACTGTGACTGTATTTAGAGATAGGGCCCTTAAAGAGGTAGTTAAGATAACCAAAGTTATTAGAGTATGCCATAACTCATTGTAACTGGTGTCCTTATTAAAAAGAAGGAGGAGGATAAAGAGTAGGAAGAAGAGAGGAAGAAGAAAATGAGGAGGAGGAGGAGGAGGAGAAGGATGAGGAGGAGGAGACGGAGGAGGAGGAGAAGGAGAAGGAGAAGAAGGAGAAGGAGAAGGAGAAGGAGAAGGAGAAGGAGAAGGAGAAGGAGAAGGAGAAGAAGGAGAAGATGATGATTAGAACACAGAATGATGGCAGGGGCAGAAATGGAGAGAACAGTCATCTACTCAGGACCATGCTGACACCTTGAACTGGGGTTCCTGGACTGCAGAGCTGTGAAGTAGTACATTTCTGCCACATAAGCCACCCAGGCTGAGCCACTTACCTGTGGCAGCCCTATCACAGTGATACAGTAGGTAAGGCTGAAAGGAAATTGATAGCCTACTGAAATGGGAGTTTGGCACCAACGAATTAGGTGTCCATGGCACTGTAGGGAGCGATGACGCCAGACAGGCAGGCAGATGTGAGGCAGAAGACTGAAGCCCCAGGACAAACTGAAGTCAGATTCTCTCCTGACAGGTTCTGTGCCCCAGTCCTCAGCCAGCAGGAACCGACCAGTTCTCCCGAGGGTTCACTCACAGCCCCTACCCAGCACTGGGGGCCAGGGAAGAGAAGGGCTATCTGCGAAGTCCCAGCTCATGGAACTAAGAGATAAATTAACAGACAAAACCATGGTAGGCTCGACAAGGATGAGAAAGACAAGAGCATCTAAGCAGATGGAGGGCTGGGAAGGCTGCAGACTTGATCTGGTTGAATTTTGAGGGATAAATGGGAAAAATGATGGGAGACAGGCATCCCAGGTAGAGGGAGCAGAGTGGACAATTCCAGAAATGAGCCTGCCACCTGCAGATGCCCACAACCATCTGCGTGTTGGGACCTTGAGGGCAAGATGTCCTGAGCAACGGTGGTTCCGAACACCAGGCACCCGTGAGCACCCTGGTTTGCACGCCGGCGCTGAAACCAGCCTGGCACTCGGCCTTCTGGCAAGGAGGTCCGGCGTCCACAGGAGTGGGCTGACCGGTGAGTACTGCTGACCATTCCGTTTGCCTCCATTCAGTGTTACCTGAATTTTCTTCCACCAGCACTCACTCTTCCTCAGTGCCTAGTGAATTTCTACCCACACGCCTCTGAGTCCCGGTCAGCTTGGTCATCTCCAAGATCCTCCACAGGGTGGAGTCTTCCACTCCACGCCTGCACCGCAAAACCTCCCGCGAACAAACTGATTAAAGCCTTCGCAACGGCAGGCCGAGTCCGCTGCGGTGCACCACCTGCTGTGCCCAGCACTGCGGTGCTTTCAGTGATGCCTGGTGGGACAGCTGTTTCAGGAGGGAGACAGTAAATGAACACGGGGTGTCTGCCGCGGGGGCACCATTGCCTCGGGGACACAGGAGCTCCCTGGTGGTGGGACTCAGGCTGCAACCGCACCTTCCAGACGAGCTGGGTAAGAACTTTCTTAGAAATGCCAAGTCTGAGGCCTTGACTTCTGGCTGGGGGGCGGAGGGTGCACACAGGGCTCTGGGGCTTACAACAAACTCTGCCTCCTGCTCTGGGGCTGCGGGGTCATAGCTGTGAACAGGTGGGGCTCTCCTGAGACACCAGTGTGTTTGGCCCATAAAAGTGACATGAGTCCTGCAGCAGGAAGGGGCCTAAGACAAATGGGGTTGGGGGGGCCCTCTCCGCGCCTATGATGAAAACAGCTGAAATTAATTTTTCAGAAGCCAGAGAAGCCAGATGTGGTGGCACACACATGTAATTCCAGCACTCAGGAGGCTGAGGCAGGAGGATCGCTGAGTTTGAGGTCAGCCTGGATCACATAGTGAGTTCAAGGTGAGCCTCAATTCGAGAGAGCAAAAATCTTCTGGGGAAAAAAAGCCAGAGAAATTGACAGAGGTATTTGAAATTTAACAAATTCTAGTTCAAAAAGTAAGAAGTACGAAGAATTCAGTAAGAGGAATGGAAGAGTAGAAACCTGATCCCAGGTGTCGGCATGAGGGGTTCATGAGAAGAGACAGAACCAAACCTGCTAAGAGCAGGGGATGCACACAAGCCTTCAGTGCCGAGGACATGTGGGGCATCTATGTGAAACTAATATACGACAGTGATGGAAAGGGTTTCACATGGCACCATGCAGGTGCAGGGAATATTATGGAAAAATCTCATTAAAAAAAAGATGCAGTATTGGCTGTAAAACCACCAGCTAAAGAGACCATTGAGATACATGAGGTAAATACCTAAATTATGCCTATAATTTTATGTGCAGCTTTTCCTAACGCGTGACTTTTCCTGTATTGTAAATTCCAAAGAAGACAGAAGAGTCCTGCTCCCAGCTTTACAGCACCTGGCACTGTACCAGGCATTTGTTAACAGCAGAAGTAGGCGCCTACACAATGACTTCCATATTAATGTCATTTAATAGCATTGACCTGGAAGGAACACAAGATTATCTTTACAAATCAGGTACATTTGTGCAGATCAGAGACTGCAGGGAGCCAAGGGTGGTCAAGGCTGCCAAACGGCAGAGAAGATTCTCAACCGCGTGCATGTGGTGAAGTGGACAAAGCAGCTTCCTGCAGAAAAAAGAGCTTGCAGAAGAAAACCCCGATGCCTGAGACCTTGAGTACATGTCATAAATCCACCCTTTACTTACGTATCTGTGTGTGTAACCATGACTATAAAAATAATCCGTGCATGTTGCTTAAAAATATAGAAAATTACAAAAAATAAAATAAAAATTTTACACGTGGCTTCATCTACCTCACGTTTTTCTTTTTAGTGGTACTGGGTATTGAATGATAGACTTTGACACTGAGCTATATCCCCATTCTTTTTATTATTTTTAGCTTTCAGATGGTGTCTCCCTAAATTGATAAGTTACCCAGGTTAGGCTTGAACTGCGATCCTCTTGTCTCAGCCTTCTAGAGTGTGGAGATTGCACACATGCATCACCACACCTGGCTTACCTCATACAATAATGCTCTTAAGATAGTGGTGCATTTCATTGAACAGCTGAATTTTGGTTTCCTTCATGAAATTAGATTAATTCTATGCACATACAATATTTCTTATCCCACTTAGAAAACTTAACAGTGTAGTTTGAGCATTACCTGACATTTTTAAATGTTCCTTGAAAACACTTTGCTAGCACAGCATAATGTTCTGTCTAATATTTTCATTAATTCTATCAGCAAGTGTTTGAAGAACATTCAGTATGTGCCAGGTCCTTTCATGGGCTCCAGCTCCTGCAGAAAGTCAGAGATGGTTCAGAGGGACGGAGAGAAAAAGAAGAAAATGCTCGCATGTGTGGCATAAACATTTCTCTTGTCGGCAGTTAACTTAGCCAGTGTCGACACAGTAACCAGGACCTACAGAGCAGAGATCACAGCCTAAACCTAAAGGGGATTCAGAGCCAGGTGAGCGACCCAGCTGGACACGTGACAGGGCCCTGCAGGTGAATCTTCTGGTGAAGATCCAGGTTTAGAAGGAGCAGGGAAGGACAACTCCCTGTCACGTTCCCGGAGGGCAGGAGCAGGCCGGCAGGAATCAGTGCCGCCAACCAGCGGGCTCTGCACTCTGCACTCTGAGCCTTGAGGGAAAGACGGGGTCAAAGAGGAAACTTCACAAGACAGACTTTTGGAATGGGACTTGTGTGGCCCAGGTGGGTCCTCGCACTCAGAGTGGCCTCCTGAGATGGAAGCCCCGTGTCCTGAGGACCAGAGCCGGCAGCTCAGGCGAGAGGAGACAAGCTCAGCGTGGGCAGCAGCGACTGCTCCCAGCCGCTGCCCTGGGAGATCCAGGGTCCTCCGGGCTTCAGCGCAGGAGAAAGCAGAGGCATTGCAGTATCCATAGTAACTGTAATTGTGTACTTAGTTTGATTTTGTGCAGGTTTTCTGCGTCTTTAAGAAATAATTGCTGGCAGGATGCACAGGGTGGAGGTTGTGTGTTGGCAGATAGGCTCAGTGGTGCTCTGGTCTGTATGGGTGGTGAACCCAGCCAGGAAAGGCAGGGTCCCTCCGGAATGGGATTCCGGGGTTCATAAGTACCAAGTATTTTGGACCGGCGCAGTACGCAACAATGAGTGTCCATTCACAACGCGCCATTCAAGTGTGGCAGTGCTAACCCCCACCAGCGTGTCCTCATCGGTACTGAGGGCTTTCAACAGCTTACCTGTGCGAACTTACGCTATTTTAATGATGTGATTTTAATTTCCATTTTTGTATACTGAAAGACACATTTTTCACATATTGGTAAATTTCCACTTTTCCTAAGTACCTTATGTCCCATTTTTAAGGAAATGGACTGGTAATAGTTTTCCTGTGTATTGCTATCTACATATTAAGAACATTCACTTTTTCACTTTGTTTTTTATAGATCTTTTTACAATTTACTATTTAGTTTTCTTTATGATTTTTGACATAGAAAATATTTCGATCTTCATGAAATCAATTTTATCAGTCATTCATTTTTTGCCCTTAGAACTACTTAAATAGTTAACATATTTTTTCACACATTTATACAGTTTCTTATTTTACGTCAATTCTTTACTTTATCAGGAAATATTTGCAGTACATTTCATGGAAAAAGAAGGTTCAACTTTTTTCTCCCAAATAGATGATTTTTTCCACACTATATACTGGTTCTCTTTTCTCCTCTTTTATAATGCACTGTTTACCAATTTTTAGATTTTTATTTAAATTTCTCAAGCTTAAGATTTGTTTCTCAAAAATATTTCTATTGTAGTGTTAAATTTTGACTTACCGTACTCTTGCAAACAGTAGGAATAGTTACTAATTTATTTTAGCTTTAGTTTTGAATTATTTTTATTAAGTTCAAAAAAATGAGCTTGCAGCACAGTATCTAGTGCATTACACAATCTTTAATTTAATCTCCAAAACTGTTTGAAAAGTAGATTTTATCATTTCACCTTTATAGTTAAGAGAAACTAAAGTCATGGAAATAAACAAGCACACCAGAGCTGCTAATCGACCTTGGCAGTCCAAACTGTTAAGCTGGAGTTTCTACCCAGCTCTGGCTGAAGACAAATCTCAAGAAGTCTGAATTTCACAGAAACATTCCAAGGTTTTCATAACTACTTATGTATTCATAACTACTTGAGTATTTGGGCCAAAATACTGAAATTATTCCTTTGAAAGTTTTGTGTTGTTAAGAATCAATGAAAAATGTTTGGTCAAAAAGAAAGGAAGAAATAAACAGAAAATGAAAGAGCACTGCCGCTTCAAGTGTACCTTTCCTGTACCCACCGTCAGCTTTGCTGCTGGAACGTGAGGCTCCACAGCAGACTGGGGCTAAGGTGCCATCAAAACTGTGCCCATGAATGACGGAGCATCCTCTCCACTCTGCTCTGCCCTCTCCTCTTCCTTTATATTTAAACATGGGCTTTAAAGTCTTCACAGGGCCAGAGGCACAGATATTGTGAATCAAAATGGTTTCAGCCCTTCCCAGTATAATATGGATTGATTATTTATAAAGTAAGAGAGAGAGCAGAGAGTTCAGTGGTTTCAAGCATAGCTGTGCTTCGGTTTGCATCTAGAAGATCCCCACGGGCTCATGGGTTATGGTTGGGATTTTTCAGAAGGTAGCTGGTTCTAGGAAATGTGTCACTGGGATCAAGGGTGTGTGATTACTAAATTATTCCACTGAAGGTTAAGCATAGTTCTGGATGTTGGTAACGGGAAGCTCCACCCTGGGCGTGAGTGCCTCCCGCCCAAAGGCTGTGCAGTCTGCATGGAATATAAGGGACAGAAGGAAGCTGCTGCTTCTGTTGCTTCTACTGCCTCCCTGCTTGCTGCCTTCTGCCTGCCCTGCTGTGCCATGCACTGTTTCTCCTCTGTGACGCCCCTCTGTGATGCCACCCTGCCTTGGAGCGAGCCAACTATGGACTGAACCCTCTACAAACTATGAACTGAAATAAACCTTTTCTCCTATAACTTTGGGTGTTGTGTGTTTTGTTTGAACAATGAGAAAAGCAACTAAGACACCTGTTAACAATACTATAAGCTCATTTTGTCACCTTAGATTTAAATTCAGATGCTTGACTTAGAGATGACACCCTATGCATTCTCAACATTATCTCTTGGAAGAAAAAACATGATACCAAGAAGGTTTCTATATTTTTACAACTTGAGTAATCCATAACTTTCAAAGATCTATTTGAAAGAAAATGTACATATAATATTCCAATCTTGGTAAGAACTGAATTCCCTCACCATACACTAGCTAATCAATCCGGTGTTCACTG
Source organism: Dolichotis patagonum (assembly GCA_004027295.1). Taxonomy (NCBI): domain Eukaryota; kingdom Metazoa; phylum Chordata; class Mammalia; order Rodentia; family Caviidae; genus Dolichotis; species Dolichotis patagonum. The sequence goes on from PVJX010004852.1 coordinate 61,170, forward strand.
GACAGTTTTGTCAAGAAACAAGTTAAATCTCTATCAGAAAGGCATGTTCTTACATGGGAAGTCAGCAGCCAACAATGCAGTTGATTTTATTAGTGTGCCATTCAAGACTTCTAGTGCTGTGTGGCTATAGTAATATAAACAGAAAAGCACACCTTTGCAGATTTTCCTGTGTATCGTTTTGCTCTCAAAATTGTCAGAGAAGTCCCTCGGACTTGACAATCTGCATATTGCATCTTCTTCTGTAGACTCTACTGTCATTCATTCATTCTGTAGATTCCAGTCACTGTGGCTCCAGTTCATCCTTCTGCCAAATGTGGTTGTCTCCTTCAGCCTGAAAGATTGCATTTTCCTTTGCAGGCACAGCTATTTTATTCCCGAGTAACCAAACACACTCAAAGTATCTAACAAAAATAACTGCTACATTTTCTTTCAATCTTAAAATGCTTTCAATTAAAAAACATTTCCAGAGAGAGAAGAAAATTGCCAATGCTAAGATTTATGCCATAATTATATTCATTTTGAAATGTGATAGATATTAGGTGTTGTGGCAGATTGAGAGATAATACTCATATCTCTTGTAAAACATATATTCCCATGAGGTATATAGAAACTACTGGATGTCTGAAACAGAATACAGCATTTGCCATCTAGAGAATTTTCCCATTGGGGTTTTTGAGCAAACAATGAAAATAAATACGTCTACTTTCCGTCTGTGACAATTCTGGAGCACTTAGACACAATGCCCCACCCCACGACAAGCACTAGCGCCCACGTTTACACCCCTGGGCTACTGGAGGAATTGTGCCACAATTTAGTTAGGTGTTCAATGTTAGCCTTCAAAGGAGAGAACGTCACACGTTGGCTTACTTGGCTGCCAGATTATCTAAATATGATTTCTAATATGGGGCTGGTTGTGCTACTTTTTAAAAAGTCTGCTCATTCTCTTAGGAACATAAAAAATACCTGAATTCACTGCCCAGTGGTAAACTGCAGCGTGGATGATCATGTCTTAAGGGAACACACAAGGAGCCCTGGACCATCTGTATCTCCTGAAGAAGACACAAGGTTAACGCCTCAGAACGAACATGCTCTGTGTCATCCCCTTCATCACAAACTCAGCAGAGTCCTGAAAGTCTAGAAACGGCCCTGCAGCAGCTGTCTGCATTGTGATCGGGGGCCCACCTTGTCACCTCCTGTCTGACCATACTCTTCCTGAGTGTGCTTCTCTGCCTCAGAAAGGCCAGCTCCTGCTGTGGTGACCATGGAGCCTCTGAACTGGCCTGTCTTTGGGGCTGTTAAGGAAGTGAGGCTACAGACATGATCAGGTAATTCTAAGAAAGAGAAGTGCCTACACTTATGTCAGAGCACCACTGAGAGGAAGAACAGAGGGGACGAGAGAAGAGAAGAGGGAGAGAGGAGGTCCCGACATTCTCAACTACTGCAGGAAGGTCTGACTTGCTACAGGTCTGAAACTGCTCTTCTCTGTAAGTACAGTAGATGAAGACAGCAGTGGTGTTGTGGAGTGCTAGGAATGTATGTGCTGACTGTGTCCAACCGTGAGCTGAGGTGATGTGACCCACTGTGGTGAAAACTCACACACAGGGGACATACACAGAAAGACAAGTGGGGGTCTTGATGACTTTTTCTAAATCTATCGGCACAGTGCTACTGGCTTCCGCATTTGGCCCTGGCCTTGGTCACAAGGTTCAACCAGAAGCCTCCTTTGGTGACACAGATTGAGAGCATACTGTGACCCTAGGATCAAGTGTTGCTGCCCCTTATGGCTATAATGATACACACATCACCATGGTTTCTCTGTAAAAACTTTACCCTCTGCTGGGAAAATATAAAACACATGGATGTCTTACCGGTTTATCTGATCTTACTTCTTTTTACTTACCCTAAAAATGCATTTTGACTTCATACTGAGCACACTTTACAGTTAAAACACTTCACCTGTAGTGGGTTCTGGGGACTTTACAGCTAAACACCATTTTAATACTATGCACGTATTCATTGGGGAGGGTGTCCGGGGTTTTAAGGAGAACAATTAAATACAGGACACATAATTTATAGTATTGTTTATAATGGTTTCCCAAAGAGTCATATACAAAGGTGTAGGAAATCTGTCCACAACACTGAGGACCTAAAAATCCAGCCGAGGGCCTGAATCCCATGGCAATAACCTGCGTGAATTCAGCTAAAAACCTAGAGCTCATGACAATGACCCATGCAAGTCTACCCCACAGATCTGCACTGGGAAGGCCCAAAGGTCAGCAGTGGAAGCTAGAAAGTCTATGCCAGCAGGGTGAAGGAGCTGTGCCAGTAGGTTGAGAGTTCTGCACTAGAACCAAGAAACAATGCTCAAAACAAGGACCAGGGCTCCCCTGAAAAGTACCACAGTCATCCTCAGGGACAACAAGGTCCCAAGCTCCTCTGACGATGAGAACAGCTGAGTACACGTCAGGAAGTCAGCGTGACAAGCTTCTCCTGGAGACTGAACAGCACGCATCTTCCCCTCCACAGCCAGGAAGCGATGCTCAAAGTAAGGACCAGAGCTCCCCCAAAGTGAACCGCAGCCACTCTCAGAGACAACAAGGTCCCAGGCTCCTCCAATGATAACAACCAAGTTCATATCAGGGAAGCCAGCATGACAAACGCCTCCAGGAGAACCAATGGCTCCAAAAACAACATTTAGGAGAATCTATAACACTACTCTGCCTCTCTAAGTCTCCTTTTTATATGTTGGCAACGGTCCTCAGGTGGGCCATCTACACTCAGCACCACGCTGATTCAGTTCAGCTGGTATTTAAGTTGACCACCAGTTACCAGACAGCTACATGGATTGAAATACAAACTGGAGCTAAACAAACCTTTCCTCCTTTAATTTTGGGTGTTGGGTATTTTGTCTCTGTAACAAGAGAAAGTTAACTAAGGCAAATACTACTAGAAATAGAAAAATATATGAGACCAAAGAAAGTAAAATGTCTGTCTGGAGTCCAAAGATGAACAAACATACAAAGAATAAAGAAGGACAATACAAATTACAATGAAAAGGAAAAATATCAATTAATTGAATCTCATCCAGAGATAGTAGACCCAGAATGCTAGAATTAGGATAAAAGAACCTGAAGCATTTATTATAAATACATTTTATATATTTAAACATTTAAAAAATAAACATAAAAGATAGAAAATATCTAACCTTGGGAGATGAAAACTATTATACCTTAGATATAAAATACTAAATATGGAGTACTACTCTTTCATAAATAAGGATAAACTTGAGTCATTTGTAGGAAAAGGTATGCATCTTGCCACCCTAACATTCCGTGAAATGAATCAGACACACAAGTTTAAATATTGCATGATTTCTCTGATATGCAGAACTTAATACATAAGTGAAATACAAAATAAAAGACAATTTCTTCCTATTTCAAAATATGATGAATATTCATTCATGATCATTATGTGTATCTAAGTTGTACCAATAAACTTATACAAAAATTTTTAAAAGACAGATAATAAAAAATAGTGGGAAAGAGTATTGTAGTCCACCATCAACAATAGATCTAAAAGTGTACACTGTCTTAGTACACCTGTCCTACACGTTTTATGTGTCCTTTGGCCTATTAGTCTGGTTCTAAAGATTATATCTGTATATATGATAATTAACTGTATATGGTCTTACAAGAAAAATAAATTAATCTGATGCTGGAAAATAAAAGGCTATGGAGGGAGGGGAAAGAATTGAAACATATTATGCACATGTACCAATTCTCTATGGTAAATTTAATCTTTACATCTGAAAACAAGCACTAATAAAAATACTCAAAAAGAAAAAATACACTAAATAGGATTATTAGATTAGACATTGTTTGAACTTGAGCATATAACAATAAAAACTATTAAAACACAAATGGAAAAGTAACTTTTAAAAAGTAAATTGTGAAACAACTATTATGGCTGAAAACTTTCAAATTTGATAAAAACTCTGAATCCAGAGTTGTAAGAAGTTTAGACAAGCACAAACATAAGAAACATGAAAATGTTTCTTAATGAAATTACTCAAACTATTTTGAACCTATCTTCATGAGCAAAATTGCTGCCTTCTCCTCTTGAAGTTTGTATCACAGAGGTCACCCAGAGGTATAATGAAATTACTCAGAACTCTATCTAAATACAAAACTTTATCAGTAGTCATAGGGAAACATCATGTTTATTATAACAGAAGAAAGATAAAATGTTTGTGGATAAGTTGACAGTGGAGAAACATCTTTAAAGTATTGAAGAAAACCTAAGACTACCAACCTATATTTTATAGGCAGAGGAGAAAAATGTATTTCAAAATGGTAAAATAAAACACTTTTCAAACCTGCAAAGGCAGTCTAGAGCAGTGGAATATCAGAGCAATGACAGATTATCACCAGGACCCTCACAGTGCCAGAAATGGGAATGAACAAGAAAGATGTTTACATAGAAAGAAAACGACACCAGTGAAAATCCAAACGGAGACAAATGCATCAAGAGCGCTGGATGGTAATTTAGTGTTCTCCCTTATAATATTCATGAAATGATGTGTCACTTTGGTAACCAGCAATAATGAAAGAAGACAAACAGTGAGCAACAAAGAAGATAAAATAGAATCATAAAATACACTAAAAAGGCAGAGATATGGTGAATTAGAAACAGAACAGGTGGAACATACTGAAAAAAAGATAGACTTAAACCTAACCGTTTTACAAACAAAACTAAAACTGAACATAGATGGCCTAAATATTCTGTTTAAACTGTAGCCATCACCACCGTGGATGTGAGAAGAAGGTAAAGCCAAGGGACCATGAGTGACAGCACAGCCACCCCCGTGGCTCACACTCACACATGCAGTCACCAGAGAAGCAGCTGTCCACTGGTGTCAGGCTGCCCATCCTGAGGGGAGTCGGCACTCTGGGCTGGATAATCCCTTGCTGTGGGACACGTGTCCTGCATTGCAAGATGACTGGCACCACTGCTGGCCTCAACCCAGTAGATGCCAGCTGCACCCAGTTCCCACTGCTTTGTGCTAACCCTGTCAGTATCTCACATATCATCAGATGTCCTCTGGGGCTCAGCATTACACCCCTCAATTCACCACTGCAGCAGTGTGAACTGAGCAAGCCCTGCAGACCTTGCCCAGCGTGTGACCTCTGTGACACATACTCAAGAGGAAAAGGCAGCAATTTTGCTCATGAAGATAGGTTCAAAATAGTTTGAGAGGAATGGAAACCAGTCCATGGTGGCAGGATTTCTAGGACTGCTCAGTGGGCAGAGCCTCGCATGTCAGCCACTAATATCCCGGCTGTGACAGGCGGAGAGGGCAGGCATGGTATCTTAAATGGTTTTATTCTGATGCCTTTAGATAGAGCACCCATCGCTGTCTGATTGACCTCTGGCCCTACTATTCCCTCTCGCTTACCCCACCATCAATCCTTTCTAGATCTGTGTGGCAGTAAAAGGTCCTTGGTATAAACAGCAACCAATGCCAGTGACATGAATCCATTGGCAAGTGAGATGCCCTGGGAAGTGAGGTCTGCTCAGAGCACATCCGCGTTGCTGGTGATGTGCAACATGTAAGACCTCAGAGGAACACTGCCCCATAAGGTGTCATGGTAAGAAAGGCTGGCCCAATTTCAGGTTTCACATAGATTGTCAGTAACACAACATACCCAAACCACCCTACAGAATTACCCAGGTGGACTGGTGCCCGTCTGCCCTGTGGAACTACAAGGCTTCTCAGAGTGGCCCCTCTCTGGCGTCAATGCACCCCGCAGCAGCAGTGAAGTCCTGGAGCTCGGAGTGGGACTCCGAGAACTCAGCCCCGTTCCCATCACCCCACACCCCAAATCCCAGTCCTCGCCCGATTCGGACTTCGCTTCCCTCCCTGGGCTGCTGAGTGTGTGGTTAGAAACACATTTGAACACATTCTCCGCTGTGGTCCTCACCCCATGCCTGTGCTCCAGCTTGGAAATTGCCCCAGGGATTATTTCTGTAGCCCAGCTCTGCTCACACCTCTTCTCCTGTCACACAGCTGCTCCTCAGAAGCTGCCCCTCCACTCCAACCATTTACTGGAATTTCTTTTTGAAAAAAAACTACCATTGTATACAAGTACCACATCTTTTTATACTCGTTTCTCGGTTGATGGGTTGTTTTCAAGATCTGGCTATTACAAAGGAGTACTACTCAGCTATAAAGAATAAACTCAGACTTTTATAGGTAAATGGATGCAACTTGAAACTATACTCATAAGTGAAATAAATCAGATTTGCATAAATCAGGAAGTCCGAATGGGGGGAGGACTGGGATTTGGGGGTTTGGGGTGATGGTAACGGGGTAACGGGTCCCACTCCGAGCTCCAGGACTTCACTGCTGCTGAGGGGTGCATTGACGCAGGAGAGGGGCCACCCTGAGGAGCCTGGCAGTTCCACAGGGCAGACGGGCACCAGTCCACCTGGGTAATTCTGTAGGGTGGTCTTGGGTATGTTGGGTCTTGGGTATGTTGTATTACTCTCTGGTATAAGAAACTGAAAGAGTAAATAAGATCCAAAAAGCGTAATTGGTATTGTGAAAGAGAAAGAAACTTCTCAAAGAAAAAGAACAACTGGGATGGGGGAAAGGAAAAAAGAAAGAAAGGAAAAGGAATATATTACATAGATTATACACACACTCACACAAGGTAGCTAAGCTAATTCTATTAGTTCAAGGGAAGCAATAGTTAGTGCTCATATTCTTTGATCAATTTTGCATGCCTATATTGGTAATCTGAGCAACTCCTGAAAATAACGACATGCAATATTACAACCATGGTTACATTGCTATCATCTTGTCTTGAAATTCTATATTGCTATTGTTTGGGGGGGTTTGTTGTTTCTTTTCTTCATTTTTTGTTTTGTCTGTGTTTTTTTCTCAACATAAAAAATTTTTTAAAACTGTTTTTAAAATTTTTAAAAATACAAATAATGAACATTAATTTTAGCACATTTGAAAGGTACAGAAAGACATAAAGAAGGTAATAAAATCACAGGTAAACCTACACCATGAGGCAGCTGGTGCCTTTAAAGCCCATGCACTCTTCCTTTCATGGGTGCACTTTTAAAAAGTGAAGCAGGCTCGTACTTTTGTGCTCTGTCATAACTTCATGTAAAATCTTAGGCTTATGCCCTATGTTGAAAAACTCACAGCTTTTTAAGAACAGTTTCTTGATACCGTATTCATTTATATGCTAAGCTTTGCTTGGCCACAGTCTCAAGGTTGTGCACATCTGGGGTGCAGAGCTGTGCCGCTCTGTGGAACAGTGCACTGTGTGTCCCGGACCTCTCGTCCCTGAGTGTGCACCGGTTACTTTTTAGGGTCCTGCCCCATGGGAACCCCTGCACTCAATGAGTCATACATTTTGAGGCTCTTGCAGCATGTTGCCTAATTGATTTATAAAGATGATTGAATCAGTGCATAATACAATGAGTGCGCTAGTCCGTCTTACCAGGGCCGTGCAAAATTACAATCAATTCGCTTGTAAATATTTTGACATTTAGTTTGAGGCCAAAGGTACTGTTATAATTTTATTGGTCACTGGCCTTTTCTTCTTCATGAAAGCAGCCTACCTACCTTTGTCTTCTCGCTTTCCTTTTAAACTTTTCTTATTACTCATCTTCAAATATCCAGCTTTGTGTGGCAATAATGCTCGCACTTCTCTAGTTTAATTGTGAGAAATACCTTTTTGTTTTGTCATTTGTCTTTCTTTTTTAACTTATGTAAGTGAATTTTTAAAAATTGCATGGAATCAAACCTATTATTGTTTCTCTTCCTTCTTCTGCCTGCTCCTTTCCCCCAACCCTTCTTCTACACCCTCACTGCAGTTTTTCTCCCAACCAGGGGCAAGCATGGCCCATCAGGGCCACAGCAACTCAGACGTAATCCTCCTCCTACAGCTCAGTGGCTATTTTCGCCTCCTCTCTCAGGCCCGTCCCTTACCCTGGCGTCCCCCTGTCCTGGCTCCCACCTCTTTCTCCCGTTCAGCCCCGCCTGGGGCACCGCCTTTGCCTCAGCACAGGCCTTGCAACTCCCCCCCACACACACACACACAGCCTCCAGACCTCCTGCTCGGCTCTTGGCTGTGTCCTTCCAAACACAGTACCCTGCGGCGCTTTGAGCTACTCTGTGCCCTTTGAGTGATAGCATCCTTGGTGCAAAGCGCTGCCTTTCCCTCTGCTGTCCACGCTGGAAGCTCTGCGACTCACCACATGGCTCTGCCCACGCGCACGCGCAGTCTGTGAAAGCTCCTGCGGTTCGCCTCGGTCCAGTATCAGATCCATCTCACACTGCCAGACTTCAGACCTTCCTAGCCATTGCATTCTTCGTTTGTATTTTATATAAAAATAATTAGCCATTAACTTTGCATCAAGCCGATTGGCTGAGCTACTATTTATTTATTTATGTATGTATTTATGTATGTTGAGACAAGATTTCACTATGTAGTTCAGGCTGACCTTGGACTCACTGTGTAGCACAGGCTGGCCTCAAACTCTTGGCAGCTCCCGCCTCAGCCTCCCTAGTGCTGGGATTAAAGGTGTGCGTCACCACATCTGGCCAGGTCGCACAATTTAGCCTTTGGGATATTTAGTGACTATGTTCCCTCTTTAAACTTCAATTGCATCATATATAAAGTAGAAGTCTTGAGAGCACTTACCCCGCATGGTGGTTCTACAGATTAAATAGGTAGTGTTTAGGGTGGTGTCTTTCACAGGTCAATCATTTATCACACTACTCTGGCCACATATCCATAAGGCCAATTGCCACCCTGCTGGCATAGTGCTCGTTCATTATTGGTCTCCCTAGATGTGTCTCTCATCGTCCTTCCTCACTCCTTAAATATAATACTAGGTTATCCATAGTGTAAACCCTGCTTGTCATTCTAGTATCTCTCTCCCTAGTTCCACCCCACGTGGAACAGTCCGCCACCCACTAACACTACATGACAACCATCTCCAAGTTTATGGGTCTGCAGATTGAGTCTGGTCTGGCTTCAGTGGAATGGACTAGGCTTTCCTGGTAACTGAGGTCTACACTGCAGTTTGAGCTTTCAAAACGTGTTCCCCTCATGTTTGTTCTGGAGCTCAAGCTGAGAAGCCGCTGCTACTTGTTACCTGTTTTTGCCATGGCTGAAAAGCCAAGCCAACCTGAGAAAGCAGACTGACAACCTGTACTCATGTCACATCATTTAGAAAACTTTTGGCCATGACATCACATGGCAAAATCCAGCGTCCCTGAAGCAGGGACATAAAACTGCCCACTGTGGAAGGAGTGGAGAAGACATTTGCCAAGGTATAATCCAAACTGCAGCACTGTGGACCTGCCTGGTGCACTTGCCACACCACACTTCCTGAAGGGTCTCACCTGCCATCCACCCGTCTTCCGTGTGACAAAGGGACACCCACCCTGGACAGCTCAACTCAGTGGTCCCACATCAATCAAGCTTCTCCAAGTCTCCCAAGAAAAACAGGCCATGTCTCCTCGGGGCTCCCATTCTGAGCTGTTCCTGGGTACTTTTCTTGCCTTCGTTTGTCTATCATCCCCTCTGCACCTGGTATTCAGAAACGTTTTGTTATTGTTAAATGGTTAAATAGCCAAAGCTGGTAGAACAGCACTCTATATAATCTGACCAGCATAACGTTGGCTCTTCTCAAATAATTCTTTCTTAAAAATCTGAAAATAAAGAATCCGGTTAGCAGTTTCAAACCAGATATTCTTTGAGCAGAACCTCAAACAACCATCTGATGATAGTCTCATGTTTCACAGAAAGGATTGGATTGATGAGTAATCCAACAGTTTTACTACCAACAAGCTGAAACTGGAATAAAGGAGACGCTCACTCCTACTCATGGGGCTTACCAAGCCCCCCCCCCCGCCCCGCACCATGACGTTCCACCAACGGATGGGCCATGATGTTCTGCTTGCCCTCCGGGCCTCCCCCGCCCAGTCTCCAGCTCACGGGCCGCTCTGCCCTGAGTGTGCAGTCCCTGCTCGCCCTGGCCTGCTCCTGCTGCCCCTGGTACAGCATCTGGGAATCTCCCCAGATCCAGGGGACACGAGTGCTCACCACCAAGACACTGTCTCAGAGAAACTCCTCCTGGGAGAGATGTGGAGCACAAGATGTTCTCGGGTAGAAATATGTTGAAACCAAAATAAATAAAAAAGAAAAAGTGGAAAGGAGTCAAACAGGCAATTATTTGTAATAGAAAAAACTATTGATTTTCCTTTTTTGATACATAGTCTAAATTATCCCTCAAGAAAAGTAGTAATGCATCTTTAAACAGATTTATTGGTTCTAGGAGGGGAAAAATGTATTATTTAACTTCAATTCTATTGGATTTTTCTTTTATATTAGATACCGAAATAGGATAGAGGAACAGAAATGGGACAGGGAAATTCCTCCAAGGATCGCAATAGTTTGGGACCCCAAGGTAAGATATCTGGTGTTTATCTCTAAATAGCAAATTCTGTAAATAAAGGATCATTTTTCTGCCTAGATAAATGACATCACACATTTCAGTTAAACATGTTTTTCCACAAAATGTAAAGTTCTCGGAGCTGAGGAAGACAAACCACTGTGGATCCCCTAGATTTCCACAAGGCCCAAATTCTTTGTCGAAAGGATTTTCCTCCTTGGCAGGCTCCTGACTCCCCTGATCCTGGAACTATGCTCCCCTTCCCTCAGCTGGCTTCTCTGTGTGTCTTTAACACTTTCTACCTTTCATTCCCTGGTGTCTTGGGCCAGAAAATGTCAACACCCAAATGGAGCGGAGTTTTTCAGACTTAGTTTGTGAGCAAATGAGCCCATGGCCAGTGGAAAAAGCCACATCAGCCTCTCCCAGCACTGCGTAAAAGGCTTCTGGCTCCGTGGGCCATGATACCTTGGGGGTCCCAAGTCTTCCTCCGTATCTGTCACTGACCTTGCAAACCATCCCAATCAGTGGCTACCATCAGTCCCAAGGGGCCTGGGTGGATTGCCACTGAAACTACTCCCAATGACGGGAAAACATTTTTCAGTGCAAAGCACTCTAAAAGTCATGAACAGAAATTCCAAACCCCAGCTACAAACTGAAAACCTGATAGTGTTTATTCTTTTTAGTTTAGCACATGAGTTTTTGTTTATAATAACCAGGCTCTCTCAATTAACTGGGAATGCATCCAGCAGGACTAGGTATAGACTAACCCGCAAATCCAAAGGTGAGAAACTACACAGCCAGTCCCAGACTATCTTCCCTCTTCAAGGTCCACACACTCAGTCTGCATAATCTGCGCCCCAGCTCTCTGGGTACCTCATTCTTACACCCTCAGGAGATGCAGACTAAGGCATGGAAAGAGGATACCAGTGCCATTTGTCCTGTTACACACAGAAGTTCTGCCTTCTCCCCACTGTGATTTTGATATTTTTCTCTTTATGCTAAATATGATGTTCCAAGTCTTTAATACTATTCTACATTCCTACTCAAAGGAATGATTAATAAGTCCAGATTCCGCAGATTTTATCCAAGTGCTATATTCCGTTCTGTGACTTGTGGACTAGATAACCCACCTCTTGTTGACCGTGAATCATGGCATGCCATCTTGAATAGATTAAGAAAGGCCTATCCTGGTTAGTGACCACATCTGAACTTCCAGCACTCCAGAGGCTGAGTTCAAGGCCAGCCTGGGCTCCATAATGAGTTCAGGGCTCTCCTGAACTAGCTAGTGAGGTCTGTCTCATGAGACAAACAGAAACCAGAACAAAACAAAACTAGCAGATTAATGGAGCACAGTTCTGGGTGAGTCTGCTGTTGACTGACATGAAGTCCAGTAAACTGAAGTAGGAAGATCTGCTCTAGATGTGGGACCAGCTTGTAGCCTGGAGGAGGTAAAAGGAAAAAGACCAAAGTGAGAAATAGACGTTTTGAAAGAGCGCCTATCTTCCCGTTGCCTTCGGACATGGTTCTTCGGTTTCTCCAGGCTTCTAACACAAACTCACCCTGGCAGGTCTCCAGGGAGCTTACGCGTCTCCCATCCCGGACTGGTGCTGTGTCCTTGGTGCCTCTGGCGATGCTGCTTCCATCTTCTTGGGCTGAGTTGCTACCAAATCTAGCTCTCCAACATACCAGCCACCACTGTGGATTCTCCAAGTTTGGATTCCATCTACCTAATAAATCCCTTTGCAAATTTATATATATTTGGATATATATATATATTTATATTTATATATTTATATATATCCAAATATATATATATAATTCTGTTCCTCTAGAGAAGTCTAACTAATACACCTGTTAATGCTACAAGATGAAATCAAGAAGCATCCTGGCCACCCAAAACTCCATGACATTGTCCTTCTGCTGTCCCTTCCTATATCCTGCTCTCACCCTCTGCTCCCACCAGTGTATACACCTATCTCTTCTACCAACCTCACTCAGCAGTCTCCCATGTGGGGATCAGTGTGGTATAATGTCCATTTGCCAACGTGTACATTTGAGGACATTGCCTATAAACTGTGTTCTTCAGCTTTCACCAGATGATGAGATGGAACCTTCTGTACATGAATTGTCACTTAAAAACCAAATCAATGAAAGCTAGCCAGATTTAAGAAAAGCTGGCCACATGCAAGAGGATAATGTATAAAGACCACTACAGATGCTTGCATTCAGTGACACCACTGAGGTCATGATCAAACACGCCTGTAAAGAACAAGGCACGCAGAAATCCATAGTCCCACTGTGTGAGAAATGAAGCTGTGATAGCAGACCCTCTTTAAAACTCCTGCTAATTCAGGTGGCAGGATGAAGTGTGCCATGTCATAATTAATCCCTCATGTATTGCAAGCAATTTAGTGTCAAAATAATCAACAGCAGATTTTTTTACCCCTTTGTGAGTACATAATAAATACTGTCATTTAACTGCAGCAAACATTGGATTTCTTTCCTAGTCTTTGAATAAAGCTGTTTGTGAGGTAAATATCAGACTTCCTTCTCCATCTTCCCCTCCCCAATCCCTACAAACCATATATATATATATATATATATATATATATATATATATATATATCTCCACTCCCTAGGAAAATATCCCAGATTCAAAAGGAAATAACTGTGCTGAATGTCTTGTTGGTATCTTGCTGCATGGTGTTTCTTGGAATCCAAACACCAGCCAAGAGCAAACATAAGAGGAAAAAAATCTTGAAATGAAAATGGCATCCCCTCACTGTCATTGTTTCCTCAGGGATTATTGGCATGGACATGACACTTACTGCTATTATCTTGCTTGACATGGGTAGGTCCTAGCTATGAAATGATTCGCATCATGCTATTTTAGTAAAACTTGGTTCACTTTGTAAACAAATTGTCTCAGAAGAGAAGTGGCTGAGTGCTGTCCTCTGTCTCCACAGAGGGGAGAGTACGCATAGCACAAAGTCTGCAGGTCCTTTGTTAGCCAATACTCCTTCCAAGAGGTCTTGCTAAGCAGAGACTGTGGCATCCTCCACTTCTGGGGGCCAGAGTTTTTTTGCTTCAGACAGAAGCTCTCCTGTTAAATTAATATAGTGATCAAAAAGAGAGCTCCAGGAGCATGGTCCACATAGATAATTAATCTCCAGGCACTTTCCAGGAGAAATGACAGAGCTAAAACCCAGGCATTGAAGTGACACTGCACAACAGGTGAGAAGACCAAGACATCACTCTGTTCCTTTAACAAACCCTGTGCTGTTTTTCAAAGAGCAGAATGGAACACCGGGTCCCAAGAAGATCTTCTTGGTGATTAGTTCTAATTATGAGGGACCATAATTTCTCATGAAATCGCCTTCTGTTTACCTGTTGGTATCCTCTAGTCATTCATTGTTAGAAAAAAGTGAGTCTCTTCTTCAGCTATTTTGCATGTGTTGTTGATAAACAAGAGGCTTACAACTAAGATGCCACAGTTCCTATGACTTTCTTTTACACCATTATTGGTTTTTATTTAACTCATATGGAATATATAATTTGCCAAAAGCTTCAGAAAGAGGGTCCTTATCATATGGAGATAAATGGAACACAATTCAAGCGTCTGTCTATGAAGGTATATATATGCACACACACATGCACACAAATTGTAGAATAGTTACAAATTATAAAATGAATGCAATCCCAGCACTGCTTAAAAGGAAAAAAAGAAATTTGAAGAGAACAAAACATTATGACAGCTATTGCTGATTTAATACCATCCTTCTTAGAAGTCCTACCAAGCTTCTATTCTTCTATTTCCATTGGTTCTATCTATCACATTGTGTCTTATTGGGATTTGAATACGTGTGAAAGTATAAACAAAACTTTTTATTGAAAATGAGATATTATAGTACTCATGGATCATTCTCTGTTATTCAGTTCAGAATGCCATATAATTCTTTCACTCTTTGAATGGTTTTACACTTTTTTGTTATGTTTGATATTATTGTATTTGAAACTATGCTCAACTATAGCAGAGAAAGAAATACTGTGATAGCTATTGTTAATGTCCGGTTGTCTTAATGTTAAGTATTGTGTTGCCTATGTTGTCCGGTTCCAGTCTGCTCTGTGCTGACCTCTTCTGTCTTATCCTCTTTAAAATAAAATGGAAAAAAATTTTAAAAAAAATCGCAGACTAAAATGACCCTGAATGCTAACTCCTGAGAGAAAAGAGCTGTCCCTCACTTCTCCTTGAATTCTCAGATCCTGACACAGTATTTCACATACTTTGGGCTTCCCATCGCTGTCCTGAATAACAGCATTCACTTTGAGAGGAATCACACATCCGTATAAGGTTGTAGGCCACACACATAACACACTAGAGTGTTGGGGTGTTTTAGGAAGCGGTATAGCCTGGCACAGTCACATGTGCCTTCAGTTCCAGTTCTGAGGAAGCTGAGACAGGAGGATCACCTAAGCCCATGAGTTCAAGATCAAGCTGGAAGCCCAACCACAGCTCACATCTGAAATTCCAGCACTTGGGAGGCTGAGGCAGGAGAATTACAAATTCAAGCCCAGCCTGGACTGCTCAGCAAGTCTCCATCTCAGAAAAAATTACTAATTAATTTCATAAATAAATAAAAAGTTGCTGTACCATTCTGTCTCTTTCCTAGATCTTAACACAGATATGATGACACTACCAAGTAACTGCAAGACATAGAATAGCTGTGGGTGGTCCTGCACTGTTTTTATCCAGGTTTAATTCTTATTTTGAGTTGTCTGATTTAATTAACTGGTCAACTACCCAAATGGATCCAGAGTAGAGGGCTCCCAGGTAGAGTCAAACAGCAGTGACTGCGGTGGTGGCTGGGGGAACCGGAAGAAGGCAGGGACCCTAACTGGACCTCCTGAGACGCCAAGGTGAGACCGGTTTGCCAGCGGGTTGAGGATAATAAAGCCGACCACTTTCCGCAGGCTGACTCTATCGCAGTACGTATGTCTTTATTACCAGGAAGAGCACCTCCAGTTCCCTGTATAGTGGCTTCAGATGTGCAGGGGCAAAAACAGAGCCCAGGAAGGTTTCCAGAAGCAGCATTTAAAACCACCAAATCAATCTCCCTTGTAGACTTTTCTTCTAAAATAAACTTATCTCTGCAAACTGTCTCTTGAAGCTTTCACTTCACAGTAGAGGTTCACTGTTTTATGAGCTGGTGGTAAAGTTCTAAAACCAGCAGCTCCTGCAGGAGACACTAACACATCAGCTACGGAAGTACTGTCAGGAAAATAAAATGTGGCAATGGAGTCGCTATAAATTCACATGCACTCACATGCACAAACTGTACGTCGTGTGTGGACCATGAGAGAAAAAGTTCCTTACACTGTCTTCTCTTCAGGACGACATACGATGGCACAGCTACCAACCCCTTAACCTCAGTTCACACTATTCTTAACAAATGCACGAGAGACAGAAGCCATCCAGCGGCTGAAGTGGCAGGTCCCTGAGTGTTTCACTCTAGCACTACCGGGCTGTTTGCAAGATAAGAATAGACATAAGAATATTTCACCAGTGTCATTGCTTAACGATGTAATATGACAACCTCCATGAAACTGATTAGCATAAATCAACATAATGCCCACTTTATAGCATCAGTCTTGAACACTTTCATCTTGACATAGTAAGAGGTAAAAGACTGTTCAGATTTTGCTGGACTGTTATAGATATTATGGTTACACCTAAAATGTCCTCCAAAAGCCTCCTGTTTGGAAGGTGATTGAATCATTGAGACACTGTATTCATCAGTTGATTCATTATTGATTAGCTGAATGTGTCATTAAGAAGCAGGGTCTGATTGGAGATGGTCCCTTGTGGCACAGCCTTGGGAGGATATATTCTTGTCCCCAGCTATTCCCTTCTCTGTCTGCTTTCTGGTAGCCGGAAATTGAGCTCTTTTCCTCTACTATGCCTTTCTGGCCTTGCAGCCAGCCAACTATAGACTGAAATGGAGCCAGAATAAACTCCTCCATCCATCAGTTGAGGGTGTTCAATAGTTTGTTACAGAAACAGAAAACTAAGATGACAGATGACAGCATAAAGTATACATGAAGATGGAGCCAGACACCAACCCTCATGTGTCTACATATTAAGCTGTAGCACCTTTATTTTCATCCCGTGAGCTTGACCCAGATAGATCCATAGTTTCCTAAATATGACTGACAAAATCAGCTACAAGTATCTTCATGATCCAAAATCATTCTGTGACTGGGCAACACGAGTTAGGAGTTTCCTGATTCATCTAAGGCCATTTGGAGCACTGGATTTAGAATTCTTCAAGCTATGACTAAGGATCATTATACCTCACAGGGCCTATGTCCATATGGAGGAAGAGAGCAAAACCGTGTCACTGAGTGACATTTTCGAAGCTGATGGATGAGCGTGTTTTCCATGCGCCCTCCCAGTGGAGGCTAACACATCCCCTTTGTTTCCCTCTCTTCCCTCAAGCTGTCCTAGTTTTCTTTAAAAACCCACTCAGTTTTTTTTTTTAAGTAAATCTTCATTTTCGCCAATTGAGAAAACCAAAGGGTTGGAAAATTTGCCCAGGATATTTTATTTTTGTGCCATAAGGTAGGATTGCATGGCCGGCAACACCTTCCTGAGACTTTTGAATATCCAGAAAACTTGCTTGGATACCATTAGTTCTTCACTGTAGCTATAGGATATCCAGATTTGGGTACTGAAAATAAACCCTATAGCATGGTGATGTACAAAATGGCTTTCAAGTTGTGGAAAGATAGGCACTGTTGCCATGCAATTTTCCTCCCTGGTCTATGCATGCAGGGAACACCCACGCAGGGCTCCCTGTGAGAGCAGCACTAGATGCATTTCTTCCCTTCCCCACCCCGCCTGTTGAGCACTGGGAAGGAAAAGAGAGTGTGAGACTTTGCCATTGGGAACCTCTGAAGCAGCAGAAGCCTCGCTGAATGCTGAATTCTTCTTCATCTCATGCGCAGTACCAAGGACCGTACTTTTATATACAATTTTTAACTCTTACAAATACTCCTTTGCTGTCTGCTAAACCCATTTTTAGGTGGGAAACAGGGCTTTAAGTAACTCTCTCCTTTCTCCCAGCGCATCTGCAGCAGTAGAATCCAAAATGAGGGCAGCCCTGCCAGTCAGGCCCTGCACTGGGTTACCTAGGCGGTCAGTGGCTTCTGGGGTTGGTTAGCAACAGTGGGAATTAAGCTAAGAGGTACAACCCAGTTAATAAGTAATTATTGAATCCTAGCTATGTGCTCAATGTTAAAAAGAAAATAATAAGGCAATAAACATTGCTCGCTTTTTTTCCATAGCTTTTACAAACAGTTTCTGAAAGGGCACGCTGAGCAACAGAAGAAAAACAAAACACCTCTGTGCTCAAATATTCATTCTTTCCCCACTTTTCAAGAAGTTATCAACTATTATTTTGGTACTACATTGATTGAATTTAGCAAAAAGGAAAAAATATACAAAGTTACCTATTTTAATCTGATAGACATTTTAAAATTTAATTTAAATTTAAGTCCAAAATCTCAGAAAACAAAACCCTAGCACTTTTAAAAGACAACTGGGCATCAGGGTTCATGCCTGTAATCCCACCGTCTGGGAGACTGAGGCAGGAGGACAGCAAGCTTGAGTACAACCTGGGCAATTTAGTGACTTAACAAGACCTTGTCTCAAAATACAAAGTTAGAAAATAGCAAGGGGTGAAAGTCAGTACAAAAAAGACCCTGGGTTTCATTCCCTGCTACCCGCCCCTTGCCAAAAAACAGACAATTGGCCATAAATATGGCTTAGCCTCCCCAGTACTCTGTGAGGGGCCAGAAAACACTGCTGTAAATATTTGGTCAATTTATTTATCAAGTGCATTCTTACAGTTGTGAATTTTTGTTCTTTGAATTTAGTTCATTCTTTATTTCAAGTCATGAATCAATAGGAATGTGAGGTGGTCTTGCAATGCAGAAGTTATCTTTTTTGACATTTGAATGATCTTGAAGTATCCCGCATAACCTCTTCAACACCAGTGCCTATACATTTCCACCACTGAACTGATGAGTTCTCTGCTATCACAGTAGACACAGTCAAATCACCTTTATGATTCATACAATTTGCTGCATGGCACATGCAGAAACTAAGATTTATTGTCAAGGGTGGAAAGAACCAGTGGATGGGATGGGTTCTGATTTGATATGGGTGTGTAGACACACAGACATGATTTTCTTACCAGTTATGGGTACAAGCAGATCACTTCCAAACCAATGGTCAGAGATGAAATTACTGTATTTGTTGTAAGTGATTAAGGAAATCATTTCAGTCATCCAAAAAGTTCATTATGCCCAATTTTAGGATTTGAACAGTTGTGATGACAGGACTGCTAATTTATGAGTTATTGGCATCATGCAAGGATAATGAAAATAAATGCATTGATTTGAGAATATGTATGCCAGATTTTTGCATATAAATAGACTTTAAAATCCTATTGTGTTTTATGGCTCCACATAAATAACAAAACAACCTCATGACTTGGAAATAAAGCATCTACATCTAAAACTCTCCAATAAGACAGTTTGGCTTCTCCATTAAATCTCCCCAGTTATCTGCACTCATGGGCAAATGGATTCCTGCATGGGTAGATATACAAGCAGATGCATCAGCATTTCTGAAACTTCGATGTGCTCATACTCACCCCGGAATCCTGCTAAATAGAGATTCTGATCCCACAGAGCTGGGGTGAGCAGACAGCACCCATTTTTAACAAGGTTCTGAGTGATGTGGTTGCCACCATCTCCAGAAGCATTCTTGGAGCAGTAAAGCCATGGACTTCTCAGTGTTCCCAAAGGTCTCATCTGTAACTGAATCCCCTAAGAAATCACCCAGATTCAGAAGACAAGTAAGTTTCTATCGCTGGCATGAGGAACATGCCATCCAGCGATATCTGGAGGGTACGTTTAAATAAGTGTGGTTTAAATAAAGCCTGATGAGCAGCTTTCGCAGTTTCATAGGCTGCTTTAATTCCCAAATTTCAGTTTTATGAACTTTCTTATTCAACCCTTCACTATCCTAGTAAGTGGCTCTCCATATCTAGGTGAAAAACTGCATGTAAGCAAAACCTTTTTAACCAGCAGCAACACTGACGTGTTTCCAGAAACCAAATATAGTCGTTTCCCTCATTCAAAGTTTTACTTTCTGTAGTTTTAGTGACCCACAAGTAGCCATGATCCCAAAAAGTTTAAATGAAAACATTCATTATTTTATAATTGCATGCTGCTCTGAGTAGGAGGTGAAAGCCTGCCCATCTGGCTTTATTCCTCAGTCCTTTGCCAAGTGAGTCCCCTCTGCCTGCTGCCTACCCGTTAGCCAGTGCTGCCATCTTGGTTGGCGACGTAGTATACAGGTGTACAGAGTCGGCTGCTATCTTTGATTTTAGATACCACCGGGGGTTTGGGAACATATTTGTCATGAACACAGTATCCCTCTTTCTCATCATCTTCTTCTCCTCCTCTCCTCTTCCTCTTCTTTCTACATCCTCTCTGCCTCTCCTTCTCTCCCTCTTTTTTCCTTTATCAAGGAGAAAGAATTTTGAATGTAAAGCCTCCTGATAGCACCACCTTTACTGTTGTGTTCATTACTACATATACATAAAAGATGACCGTGCTGTTTTAAGCACTGGAGCAGTGAGCTCATAGCCCTTGCATGTGAGCAAAAAGGGAGCCCCGTTCAGCCCTGGACCTTCCTGTAAAGAAAGGAAAGCAACACCTGCAACTCACAGAGCTCTCCTGCAGACACACTGGAGATGTATAAATTGCTTAGAAGTATAAATCTATTTACTAGAAAATCATCTGTGAGAATAAGGATGGGTGACATTTGTAAAATGCTATGTAAGTATCTTCTCACTTCATTTTAACTCTTCTACTCTTTGTTTCAAAATGACCTGCACTGAATTTTTCATGAAGATACATAAAAGTTATCATTTTTTCTATTTCCCTAGTTATACAACAACTTAACATTAAGGCTAAGATTTTAGGAATCAATTATCCAAGAGTAGGCAAACAATTTGCCTTAAAGATATCTTCGCTGATCTTACTAATTTAAAACTTCAGAACAGTAATTTATGAAATTCTTCAGCTGCAAATACTCACATAGGACACTGTACACATTATTTTCTGAATGGCTACAACCCTATTTGACAGCCACTTTCAAAGGAAGAGATTGGGCCAAAAACCCAAAAAATATTTATATTCAATTTTAAACCAGCAACTGCTTTAAAAATCTCAAACTACTAAATGAATCACATCAGTGTAACTTTGGCAATGCCACATCTCACCCTCAAAACACTCACATACAAATGAATTGAAAATAGAATATAATTTAATATTGAACTTACTCAATTGATATAAAATTTGGTTAGTACTTGAAAGATCTAGAAAAGTATCACACTCAACTATCTTGATCTGTTTAACAAAATACATTTTTATTTAGAATAATAATTTTTTTCAATTCATTGGTAAAACTCGAATATTCCTTTAATATTCCAAAGTATATTTATTTCATAAATCCATTGTTTCTAAAAGTCATCTCTTTTCATTTTAAAATATGTGAATACCAGAAGTTCCAATTTTATCTCTGTATTGGCTTCTATGTTGATTAATATGCTTCTCTTTCTTTTCTTCTTTATTTGAATAAAAATCACATGATATTGTTTTCTTTTCTTTTTTATTAAAATGCTATATTTGATTTTCCAGGGATAAGGTAGTATATGCCAACTGAAGTAAAGATGAAACTTTGAATCTGAAAAATAGCCTGATGGACCAACCACACAATATAAGAAAGCTCTAAATCAGCAGTAGCCATAAATCAGTCACGCCACGCAAATTCATATTTGTAATGTAATTTATTTTAGAGAAAATTTACAACTATTCAAGCTTCACTATTTATTAGGTAAGGAGGGATGGAGATCTGAGTGAAGTATTTATGTCTTATTAATTCTTTTATAACCTATTAATTCAGATAACTTGTAACATATAAACAACCTCAGTTGCTTTATCTAAATGTGGCAAATTACCCTGTGGTTTCTAACATAGATTTGGTGAACTAATAGCTCTTCTAGAGTCTTTTAACCTGAGAGTCTGGTTTGATTAGAAAGATGCTCTCAGAAGGTAGCAGAGGGTTCACTAGCAGCCTGAATGGGCCAAACACAAAGTCTAAAATGGACCTCATCCCCAGAGAGCAATTTTTCTTCACAATATTGCAGTTATTATAAATTTTATTATGGGTGTACTGCAAAACTAAAACCTATAGTCACTTTAATTTTTGCTGAAAATAAGGCGTGTGCTCGTGTTACTAGGTTCTGGTCCTCCAGAACAGTCCCACGATCTATCCTGCGGTCTCTCTGGGCTGTGTTGTTGTACCCTGAAATGCATTCATGAGTGAATGTGTGGGAGGTACCCCCTTTTTGAAGATGGAAAGATCCCATTTTGGAAGAGGAAACCTTCTGTGTGCAAAGTTACATGTATATGACACAGGCAATTTTTGGAAATAACTCCTAGACCTATTTCTTTAACCCAGGTTGTTCATATTTTGTATTTGTTATCAATAAAATTTTCATAGTAGAATAGAATAAAGGCTAAATGTGATCATGTGACTATTTCTTGGGTTTCTAGCAAACTGAATCCATAATGTGCTATTTTTTCACTCAATTATATGCAGAAGAGAAATGTTTGGTTTTTAATTATATACATGTGGTGTTCAGCAGGTACTGGAAGTGATATTTTAAGCTCCCTCAGCTTTGTTTCAAGATTTGAGTATATTAATTCCTATGCAAATCACTCCATAGCAGAGTTCACTGTCACGCTGATGCTGGAAAAAGAAACTTCCACATATTATTTGGAAGAGAGAGAAGAAATCCTGGGAGAGTATAGGAAGATCAAAGGAACACATTAAGACAAGTCCTTCTGAACACTCCGGACTTTTTAACGTTAAATTACATGGAATGGACTCATCATGTGGGGGCAGATATGACTAAAGCTAGATAAGAAATACACAACAGGGATCACATTATTAGAATCAGAGAAGACAGCCAAAGGAAATTTGATGGGCACAAAGTCTAGCAGATGGCTCATTTCAGCTGGAGTTAAGTCCTTACTACCATACATGTTTGGAAATAAAACAGGTAAATTTATGAGCAGATGTTGGTGAGCATTTTACTAGGAAAAATCATAAAAGCAGATACTTTTAAACATTAGCTTTTAATTTCAAAACAATTTAACACTAAATTTTTAAATAAAATCAATGTAGCAACATTTTCTATTGGTCTTTCACCATGACTCTCCAGAACCCTTCAGAATTTACTAACTGATTGAAGAGTGATAACTACGTCCATCACTTTGTAAGAGAATACATAGCCAACATCCAAGGCTACTTATGTTTGATTCTTCAGTTAAGAACTTGAACCCCACCATGGGCAGGAGGTAACAGTATTGTAAATCTCATGATACTGTTTTTTCTTTGAACAGGATCTCGTTTCTCACACTTTAGAAATTGAAGACTTTGGGTTTTGTTTTACTCATCATTGGTAGTTTCGTAATTTGGGAAAATAAGCAGCATTCCCAGTCCTCTTCGCTTCCATCCAGGACTGAACAAACTGTGCTTCCCACCAGGTAAACTGTCTGTGCAAAGTGAGGAGCTGAGAGAAGACGTCACCAGAATTCTGAGTCACAAGTTCATGTTCCAGCAGGGTTTCTCGCTTCCCTGGATTTACAACATGCATGAAACACATTTGTATATCACAGGTTGGAAGTACATATTTGTTTTCTACATAGTTGAGGAATAATCCAAACCCCCATAGAATGCTCATTATAGTAGACACATTATTTATTATAGTTGGTCTCAAAGGAAAATAACATAGATCGCTTAATACAGTCAAACCAGAGATTGTCAGCAAGTGAGACCTGGGAGGCTGTATCTTACTATCGAGTCTTGCTCCTTCCTGAACTTTTGGTGAGCTGAATTCTACATCCAGAAGAGCAATGGCATCCTGGCTGATGAGGCCTTGGTTTGAGCTTAGAGGGTACGCTGGAAGGGAGAAGGGAGGACACAAGGCTCTCAATGCTCTTGGTCAAGAACCCTGGCTCTGGGCCATCCTTTACTGTGCCCCTGAGGCAGGTCCCTCTCCTTTGAACTTTGGGGGTAGCCCTTGGGCTGCTGCTTGGGCTTGCCTGTCTGAATTAAGCCAAGGAGAGCTAAGAAGAGTTAACTGTATTTTGGAGGGAATTTCTTCCTCTGTCATCTATCAGCTTCTGGCTTTGTCTAGGTGACACTTGTGCATTCACACAGTATCAGCACTTTCTCACAGATCTAAAAATGAAGTCAGTTCTCCAGGGATAAATTGATAACTTTGCAAGATGAACGCTGGGACCCGATGTGCTGGGATCTCTCTGGGTGCCCAGGTGCATGGAAAATGCATGCACATCTGGTGGCAGTGTGACGGTAGAACAATGCCACCGTGGACACTCCCACCATGATTTGCTACCTGTCTCAAAAACCTAGAAACCTGGGCTGTGGCCAGAAGTAAATGAGCAGAACAAATGAAAGGAAGAAAGAATGTCTTTGTAGTATTTATGGTCCATGATCTAAGTAGAAGCAGGAAATACCAGAAATTTCCAAAAGAAGGGCTTCTTCCAGCAGATTTTTCAGACTAATTTTCATAACCACATTTGCTTATACAAGAGGCTTAGACAGTTTGAATTAAGCATTTGAACTTCTGGGTGCTCATTTGAACCAAAGCCAAACTCTGAACTTTTCAGGTTTCCCTGTCATTAATCAAAATTCCGAAGATCAATGGCATGTAATGAATCAAGCATAATAGCCAGCATCAGTTAGGATAGCAAGGAGCAGCACCAAGGGAGCACTGGGATGCAAGCAGGATCAAAACCTGGCTGCCTCTGAATACCAAGTGAGTCAGCACTGCAGTCCTGTCCCAAGACAAGCTGACACAGGGTTCCAGATGCACTGAATCACGGAGCAGGAGAAGAATGTGGCCCTGCCAGCTCCTGCCCAGCCACAGCCTTTGGACACCCAGGGAGGCCTAGAATTTCATGTGCTGGCTCTGCGTCTTCAAGCGCCACTCCTGTTTGATTTCATCCATCTGCATTTGGGCATCAAGTGTGACGCATCTCCTACTATTTTAGGGGAGATCTCCCTCAACCATCCTATGGTAAGAGGAAGCAATTTCACAAGAGTGAGGGAGAAAAACTAATAGTGAAAAACTATCAGTAGAGGATAGTTTTTCAAATTTAAGTTCTTAAAAATTTTCAAGTTTTACAAACGAGGGCTTAAAACATGACTTGAATTCATCCTTGAGTCAAGTGCGTCCATGTTGCGCGTGCACAAGGGAAACCATAGTATCAGGGATGGAACCCCTATCTGGGCTCAGGAGCCCATGTCTCCTGAGAATGTGGGTTCCACAGAGACTCCATAAAGCCCTAGATCCATGGGATACTAATGGATGTGTTCAAAAACTGTAGCATCTGGTCAAATGGGTTTGGAAAAGACAGACCTTAACTGACAGACTTATTACTAACATGAATTTTGAACTATCAAATTTATTTGTAGGACTAATATTTCAGAACAATATTCTGGCCAATGTGAACCTATACAATGATATTTCTGCTTGAAAAAAAGAATCAGTACATTAATAAAATATACTCTTGATTTTATCCCAATAATTAATTAATCAATTAATCTAAAAAGGAAGCAAAAAGATGTTTTTAGGTGTAAAGCAGTTCTCAAAATAATGAACATGTTTTCCTCTATCTTGGATGCCCTTCCCACTGAGAGTCACAAGACCACATTTAGAGTCAGACTTAACTCTGTATAAATTTTAAAAATTGGGGCAGGAACTTAAAAGCAGTGCCTAACAATAACACCATTACACTGGTACAGAGGCAAACACAAAATACATGCTAATTAATATTTTAATGTTTGTCTTGGAAATTTCCATCTATTGTGATCCATAATATGTGATTTAGCCTATGCTTCTGTTTACAGAATACATGTGTAAAAATTCAACGCTTATGAAATCTTCCAGGAAGATATTCTGGAGAATTATTTCCCCAAAATAGTATTGAAGTCATAGATTGATTAAAGAGAAGGATGGAGGGATTAAAAGAGGAAGCAAGAGTACCTGTGAAAATATAGATAATGATGAGCAATTTGGCAAAGAAATGTAGCCACCTAAGTGGGGAGGGAAGTTTGATGTGCTGGGCCATATTGAGATCCAATCATTGTCAAGATGAAGACCATTAAGGGCCATTTGTTTGTAAAGATGTAAGCATTATTTTGCAGAGGTTTAAATTTAGTTTTAGATGAATTTGTGTCTTTTTTACAGACTGAAATCAACTTGACTGTTTCTCTGGCATGGGTCCTTACTGTCACTGACTGATAGCGTACCACACACACCAACAATGTACAACTCATAGTGGCCTTAGAACAGTTAAAGTAACCCAGCCACTCAGAAATCGTTAAGCAAATATTGTGTAATAGGGGTTGTACTAGTTACTAGGGACAAACAATTGACTTGGACATGGTCTTTGTCTTCAAAGAATGTATAGTCTACTCCTACAATAGGAAAAAGGGTCCATTTGTTTGCAAGGGCATAACATTCAATGTGTGCATAAAGGAAAACTTCTCCCTTAAAAATAACTTTTTATCTCAACAAGGAACCAAGGTCAAGATATCAAATGCAAAAGATGACATGACTATATTCTTATAGTCATCAAGTTGTTCCCTTGGTTATTATTATTGTAATTAAGTAACTGGCAAGTAAAGTATACTATACCCCAAATCCAAGCTATTGTTTTATAGATAACTGACTAGAAAAAGTTGGCTAGTTCTCTAAACTTGGACATTTGCCAAATAAATGAGGAATGGGCAGTTTATTCAAAAGTTTTCTTTAGACAACAGGCTAATCATAAAAATGAACAAAGTTCGATAAATTTCCTCTTCAAGGAAACTATGTTCCTGTTGAATTTTAAAATATGTGTAAAATTTAAGCCATAAAAATAATAAGAGTTTACGGGATAAATACTTACAAAAGATTGGCATGATGTCAAAGCCTTGCAAGTGTGACATCAAAGCCAGAAACTACCAATCAAGGACCCACAGATGAGACACATCCTATCCAAAGTCGGGGAGTGGGACTAATGCAGTGGTTGGCATATGGGATGCATTAGTTTCCTATACCTGCGTAACAGATTACCACAAATTTATGTTTTAAATCAGTATGGATTTATATACACAATGGAATATTATTTGGCCACAGAGTAGAAGAAAATTATGTCATTTGTAGAAAAATGGGTAGAAGTAGAGAAAAACCAAAGTTGGAAAGTTAAATACCACTTTTTCTCTTATGTGTGAAATCCAGAAAATAAAATAAAGAAGATATGATAGGAGACTAGAAAATAGACCGTTAGAGGAAAGGAGAGCAGGGTATTGCAGAAGGAGGAGAGGAAGGGGGTATAATGGGGTGGAAAGTAGTTAAAATATGTTATATGCTTGTACCAGCACACCAAAACGAGCCTCACTATTCTATATAAACTGTATAAATAATACGCACTAATAAAAACCACAAATATCTCTCGGATTTTTGGATCACAGCTTTTGCTCATCCCATTTGAGTCTTCTGTTCAGAACCCTAAAGACAAAAACCTGGGTGCTGAGCAGCCATATCCTCACCCCCACGATGAGCGCCAACATGCCTCGTTTCTAAGTCCCCTCAGGCAGCAGGAAGACTGTGTGCCCCTTGTGTGTGGCCAAGGTGCCCATGCTTTCCTAGCTGCCAACAAGGAACTCCTCCTCACCTTCCAGGGATCCCTCACAGGTCCTCCCTGCACAGCCTCTCTGCAGCCCACAGCAGCGTGGTCACTCATTTCTAAAGGCCAACTGGAGAAATACCACTCAGAACCTCTCATAGGAGGAGGCCTGGCCCTATGGTAAAGGTTTCACCGGAAGATGCTGACCCAACCTAGAGTAAGTCAACTGACCAGGACCCCTCGATTAGCCCTTCACTTTGCCATGCATGAAATACAACCTACTCATGGGAGTGATATTGTACTCAGGATTTGTAAGAACAAGACAATATAGGACACACACTTTATAGTATTATTTATAATGGTCACTCAAGGAGTTTCCTGCAAAGAAAGTGCAGGAAATTTGTGCACACACTAAAGATCTAGAAAATATAACCGAGGGCCTAGATCCCATGGCAATAACCTATATTAGTTCAGCTGAAAATCTAGGGCTCACAAGAATGACCTCTGCAGATTTATTCCACAGATCTACAGTGGCAAGACCCAAGGTTAGTGGTGGAAGCTAGAAAGTCTCTGCCAATGGGGTGAAAGATCTGTGCCAGTAGGTTGAGGGTTCTGCACCAGAGCCAAGAAGCAATGCTCAAATAAGGACCAGGGCTCCCCTGAAAAGTATCATAGCCATCCTCGGGGACAATGAGGTCCTGAGCTCCTCTAACAAAGAGAACAGCTAAGTACATATCAGGAAGCCAGTGTGACAAGCTTCTTCTGGAGATTGAACAGCACACATCTTCCCCTCCAGAGGCAGGAGGAAGTGGTGCTCAAAGTAAGGACCGAAGCTCCTGCAAAGTGAACCGCAGCCATTCTCAGAGAAAACAAGGTCCCAAGCTCCTCCGATGAAAACAGTCAAGTTTGTATCAGGGAAGCCAGCATGACAAATGCCTCCAGGAGAATCAACAGCTCCAAAAGAACCAACAGCTCCAAATAATAACACTCACTTAGGAGAACCCACAACACTACTCTCCTCTCCGCTTCTCCCTTCTACACTGGCAACTGTCTTCAGGTGGACCCTCTAGACTCAGCACCTGCTGATTCCGTTCAACCAGTGTTTAAATTGACCACCAGTTACCAACCCACCTCAGACATCCAATGATGGGCAAAGCTAGCCCCATGCTTCAGCGGCGAGGGCAACAGGCAATTCCACTAAAGGTGTTGATGTCTGAGGCAACTCAGCCTCCTGCTTGCATCTGCAGGGATGTGGTCAATATGCACTCTTAAACAGCTGAATTAAAATAAACCATGAGCTGTGAAGTACATTGTTGTACTTTATTGAATATATTCAGTAATATCATAATTTTAGATTCATGAGACATATGAAAGGAAAATGATAAATGATCAAATATATAAAATGTAATCCACATCACAACTTATGAAATAAATATAGATAACAATGAAGTGTTCTTATTTGTGTGGTAGATCTGTGAAAACACTTTTTTAAAAGAACATGCAGTGTTTATATAAACTGTAAAACACCACACTTCATACACCAGGACAAATAAAGTGATATAAGCTTTTCACAGAGCATATAAACAGTCACAGTCAAACACCCTTACAAAGCCTATCCTTTTGGTCCAGCAAACCCATTTTTAGTAACTGATCCTAAGGAAAAAATAGAAAGAAGATAAAAGAGAAAGAAGTTGGGTGTAGCTCTTCTAGATCAAAACACGGAGTTAGTGCACATGTTTTGTCTCTCCTTTCAGTGTTTCCAAAACAAATGGAGTATAAACCGGGAGAGGTGGTACAATCCCAGCACTCAGGCTGAGGCAGGAGGATCATTGCAAGTTTGAGATCAGTCTGGACTATAAAGTGAGTTCAAGGCCAGCCTGAATTTCATAGTGAGACCTTGTCTTTAAAAGACAAAAGAAGAAGAAGAAGAGGAAGAGTTAAGAGGAAGAAGGAGGAGGAGAAGGAGAGGGAAGGGGGGAGAAGAAAAAGAAGAAGA